>CAUYRH010056807.1:0-64631 GCA_963574655.1 Perodicticus potto
ACATAGTAATGAGAAAGTCTCTTGAATGTTATCGCAATCAGGTTGATGAAAATATCTCTGATTGTATCTGAAGCCCGCACACTGTACCCCATGATTGAATTATTGTACACAGCGATGATTCAATAAAAAAAAAAAAAAAAAAAAAGCTGTAGATTCCCAGGGAGATATAGTCACAGGGGCAGGGCCCCCATTCAGACCCAATTTGGCCACTGCTGACCCACTAATATTCCACGTAAAGGGAAAGGAGAGGAGGGTGCAGAAGTAAAGAAGATAGAGTTACTGCCTCCAAAGAGCTCCAGGCCTCGGAGCAAGAGAGTTAGGCACATTAATACATTTCTGTAATACAACATGACAAATAACTCTCATAGATGCATCTATCTATCAAAAGCCTCAGAAAGACTGAAAGAAGAGCAGTTGCTGGAATCACCAGCAATTAGCTATTAGAACCAGAACACTAAATTCAGACACTAATTAGTAGCCAAGTCGCCAAACACTGCATACATAGAGCTTCTTAAAATCAGCCCTCCCTACTTGGGCTGGAAACAGGCCCACCGGTGTGGGAGAGAAGTCAAAGCTTAACGCTAAAGGGATGAGAGCTCTGGGAAGGCAGCTAGTCTCGACAGGTGATCCTCTGTCCCCCACACCCTTCTCTGATGCTGTTTCTACAAATGCCCTCACACCTACTTGGCTACATCTTTTCCTCTTACAAATACCACGGCAGAAAGGAGGCCTTTGATCTTCACAGAGCTCTCCATGCCCATTGTGACTTGAACACTGAAAATATTTACCAAGTCCCAAGTCGATGTCTCCATGTCAGGTCTTGCTCAGATCAAACATGGGACGTTGGCTTTGTAAATCACCACGCACAGTGCCAAGAATGGACGAGAACCATGCAAAACATCAAACACGCTTCCTGTGTCTGCAAATCATGCGTGTTTTCTGGGGTACGGGATGTAGTGATGGCAATGAACACTCACACAAACAGATGTGTGTTAGCATATTTCATAGGCACACAACCATGCATCTGGGCCGGCAGGTAGACGCCCGTACTCATGTGTCCATTGTTTCAGACTCACACAGGCACACACGTAGGTAAACATATTCACGACAATCCCGACTGCTGTCGTGGCATTTGACTGGGACTGGCAGATGGAAGTCCATCCTAGATCCTGCAGCCGACTCCTTTCAAATGCTGTGTTCAGTGCCTCCCTAAAAGCGCAGCAGGCTCATTACAATGCTATTACCTGCATTTGCAGAGAGATAGCATGATTAGTCCAGCCACAGAGGCAGTGGAGCCTGTCTGCCTGCCCGCCGTGGCCCACTCAACACATCCTCAGAGGAAACGGGCAGCACTGTGTCTCCTCACCTGAGAGCTATTGCTCCCCAGCTGCCCTCCTGTTTTGATGTTTGAACTGCCCTGATACATCCTGGGGGCAGAGTCGCACGCTCAGTGCCAAGACCCTTAAGTTCTATGCTTTTCTCTGTCTTTGCCTTGCCCTGTGGCCTTTATGGGCCGCTTTCTATCTGATCTGTAAAAGGAAGATAATTCTAAACTGGTTATTTATCAAAAACTAGGGAACTTCAAAAATGTAGATTCTTGGGTTCCAGGCCTTCTTAGTCCCAAATTTCCCTGGGTAGGACTCCAGAATATGTATTTTCACAAGTTCCCGAAGAGATTCCGATAAATATCTGTGAGCCAGGATTTGGGAACCAGGATTAAATATTTCTAAAGGCACTTTGTTGTTGTTGTTGTTGCCTTTCTGATTCTCTGAATGCAGCTCCTCCACGTTGAGTGCTTACCACTAGTATGGGAGCCTGCATGTGGAGTTTTGTAGAGATATTCTATTTTAGTCACCTATTGGTGTGTAATAAATGTCCCAAAGGTTAATGGTTAAAACTAGAAGAAATATTGGTTATCTCTCATTGTTTCCTTGGGTTAGGAATTTTGGAGAGGAGCTTGGGTGGGCAGTTCTAACTCAAGGACCATCGTGAAATTGTAGTCAAAATGTGGGCTACCGTCATCTAAAGGCTTGACTGGGGCTGGGGGATTACTTCTGAGATGGTTCCCTGACATAGCCGGCATGTTAGTGCTGGCTGTTGGCAGAAAGCCTTCTCTCCTCTGCACATAGGCCACTCCACAAGCTTGCTTGAGTGTTCTTACAAAATGACAGCTGACTTGTCCCACAACAAGTGAGCCAAGAGGCCAAGGTAGGAGCCATAGTGCCTTTGGTGGCCTAGCCTTGGAAGTCACACGCTCTATCCCTGCACTAATCTGTTGCTCACAGAAGTCCTGTGAAGGCTAGGCCCTAGATAGAAGACGCGCAGGTATCGGTGCATTAATGGCACCGGAAGGATGAGACTGGGATAACTTACCCATGCCGCTCCCTGAGCGCTGAAAATCCCCATATCTTTTACAGGTCTGCGTAAGGGATCACACACAGCCCCAAACCTTTGTTATCAGCCTTTTGACTTCACATAGACAGCCAAAAGGGCATGGCCTCCTGCCTACAAGCATAAACCTTGCTGGGGTGAGCATGAAGCTCATTCCACACCCTCCCCAAAGCTGTAGGCATCAAAACTGAACCTGAGATACTGCTCCAGCTTTCTAGCAGAGACAGAAACCAAATACTGCCTCTACTTCCCCTGTAGTTCTGACAGTCTTTTGCTCTCCCCTGATCTTATCTAGAGATTTTGTCCCAGGTCCATTATGCACAGTACTTGATTTGACCCTTGTATTAGCCTTGCCAGCTTGATATCTTTATCCCCATTTATGGACCAGGAAACTCAAACTCAGAGATAGTAAGTGACTTTACAAAGTCATGCAGCCTTTCAGAGGTGGAGCTCGAGGTAAAGGGGACTAAGTCTAGAACAGGCTTTCAGCTGCTTCAGCATTAGGAGACTACCCACTCAGCATCTGACAGGAGCCCTGATGCCCGTCCAGCAGGGAGGTCCACCCTGAAGCCTCTCCAGGGCCACAGGTCAAAGGTGAGCAAGGGGGTTAGAGTTCCTCTAGGCCACAGGGCCTCCCCACAGAGACTGGCCCCAGACCTGGAGACTAGAGGGGCCTCAGTTGCCCAGCTTTGACGGGCCAGGGTGGAGGTCAAGCTCTCTTGTAACCAGAGAGCCCTGCTCTGCTGGGGCCACACGTGTCAATGTGCTAATGTTTCATGACTGCGACTCAGTCTCTCACTTCCACACACCCTCCCAGAGCAATCATTGCAAAGCGATACCCTCCGACTGCCCTCTGATTATTTTACAGTCCTCCCTGGCTCCAGCTGCACCAGTCTCCCCTCTCTGGTTTCTTTTCCCTCCCTGTTGCTGGCAGGTGGGGTTGTGGATAGAACACAGGGGTAGGAAAGGGGAAAGGAATTACTGTCTCTTTCCTGTCACCAACTGACAGCTCCAGCTGGGGCTCCCTCTGGGAGGGAGGTTTGAGATGCAGCAGCCCTGACAGGGAGGGGCACCGAGTGTTTGCCCAGCACTTGGACTGTGCCAAGCAATGTGCTAGACGCTTTGTGCATACGACACACCAAAGCCCCGCAGCAGCCCTGGAAAGTGGGAGGAATGTTTCAGCTGCCTGGCTGACTACCTGCCCTGAAGAGAAGGAAGACTCAGCATGGCAGAGTTGAAAGAGACCGAGAGACCATCCAGTGACCTCATTTTTCAGTGGTGGCTGGGAGCCTTCTCTCCCAAAGTGAGATGGCTTTGTAACTACACAGTCAGGCTAGAAGCTTGCTTTTTCTTCCTGGGGTCCTGGGTCTTTCCAATACCCCAGGCTGTCTGTCATCATCTCTGTCATTAAAATCGTATCTGTAGGGGATTGTGAGAGAAGCTAAGGACCACAGTGGTACCTGGATAAACGTATGGAAAAATCTCCTTGAACAAATATTTGAAAAAGTAGCTGGCATATCAACCCTGTAATTATTTTGTATTTTATTATTTATATGAGGGAAGATACATTAAAGTAAGAAAAAAATAATAAAAAGTGGGTTGTTTGAAAGAAAAAGATATGAAATTATCAGGTCAACAATGAGACTATAGCACAAAATCATGAAAATAGCGAACAGGTAACTGGACTTGGGAAAACACCTGTGCAGGGCATGGGATGAGAGCCAGATGACTTGTGTTCAAATTCCACCAGTTTACCTGTGTTCAAATTTCTACCAGCTGCCTAATCTTGGGCAAATCTAAGCTCTATTTATTTCCAGACCTATAAAATGAGAACAATAGCAGGATTATTGTGAGGTTCAGATTGCATAAGGCGTGTCAGGTCCCCCCACAGACTCACTCTCTTCTCCAGAGTGTGCTAAGAGGTGAGGTTCAGAATGAGGTGGGCACTCAGGGCCTGGGGTGTGGTGGGTCTGGAAGGTCAAGTTTGCACTTGGTGTAACATGAGTCTGTAGAGGTGTCCTTGGGGCTTATCCTGAGCTGGGTTGACCTGGTTGCTATGGAGCTGTTGGAAGCCAATAAAGGAGTGTGCACTGGATGGAGCGGGGTGGGTCCTGGAAAACCACTGAGCAGGGACCTCGGTCATCCACAGAGAGAAGGCGAGGCCCTAGGCTGTGTGATCTGGAGGCGTGGGCAAGGATTTGACCAAGAGGTAGGGAAGAGACAGTAGCAAAGGGGCAATCATGTAGAAGTCTATGTGAGTAAGGGAGGGAAGGATGCCAGGAGCCCAGCCAGACCTTGAAAACGAAGGCCCTGCTGGCAGCACGTGCTCAGAGCAAACATGTAGTGTGGAGCTGCGGAAGAGCAAGAGTTCTAAGTCCTGGAGTCAACCCTCGTCCTCCTTCTCTGAGCATTAGCCTCTTTCCCCTTACTGTGAGGGTGATAATTACACCTACTTCATAGACTCGTTGGAAGGATTAAATGACGCAATGCCAGGGAAAGTAGTAGTAGCATAAAAGAACTAACACAGGTGCTAGGCATATGACAGATACTGTGCGAATGCCATCTCTGCTTTATCGCCAGCACCTAGCTCAGTACCTGGCACATGGGAGACTTTATTAAGTTTCACTTAACGAAGGTTTTGGTGACTTTTCACCATCCACCACATCCGGCCTCAACCTTGCCTAAACAAACATGCTCACTAGGCTGCAGTTCAACGTCAGAGAAGTGCGTGAAACAGAACGTCACCAGGCTGTGTTCAACTACAGAGGAGTGCATAGGACAAAACATCACTATGCTGCTGCTCTACATCAGAGGAGTGCACGAGACAAAACGTGCTCCCATGTCCCAATCACAGCTTCCCTGGGATGCCTCTCAGATGGGTCTGCTATTTAGTATTTCTTGAATCACAGGTTCTGGTGGGGGGAGGCAGCATGCTGGCTGCTGCTGCTGGGTTATCACTAATGGTACAGACAGGCCAATGACTTGCTGGAGCTCAGTGGCCGCTCAGACTAAAATCTGGATTGCTCACCCCAGGCCCAGCTCTTTCTCCAATGCCACATGACCTTCCTTCCAGGTGTCATTTGCTCCAGAGAGCTGGATCAAGCCTGGATCCCTCTCTGTAGCAGCCACAGACAGCTGGAGGTCCTCCCTCCCTGGATCCTCCCAGCAGGGAGCCTTGTTTGTTTTCTGATTTTGAATAGACTAGACACCCTATTCACAGGCCCAGAGGGTTTAGGGAGTAGAAAAAGTGTTTTGCAAATTGCAAATGGAAAATACCAATACCAGCCCAGCAGAAAGCAAATACTTGCTTCTAGAGGTTGTTCTGTAAACCCAAGCCTGGGACCACACACCTGCAGCACAGAGGCCAGTTGGAGGTTTGGCAGGTGCTGGATTTGACAGTGACCTGATTGGGGAGGGGAGGGGTGGAGGAGGAAAGAGCTGTAGCAATGAGGTAAGAAAGTACAGTGAAAGGCTGTGATATTGTGACGTAACATGAAATATACTCCAGTGAGGTTTGACTTCTGCAATTACAAGAGATGCAAGATACAATATATAAGATAACAAATGTTGTCAGTAAATATTAAGTATTATAATTTTAATACATTTTTTTCCTTTTTAAAAATGTGTATTATATATATTTTTTGAAACTCTCTGTATATGCATGTATTTTCATCTTTGTCCAAATCCTGGCACAGAACTCCTAAAACCCTTATATACACAATGCTAGAAGTATCTTTTATTCTAATATTTGGTCTTTGACCTTGATCTCTGATCCAGAACTTCCAAATCTCTTGGAATTTCCAAGGTGAGAAAAACAACTTTTGCCCTAATGAGGCAACCCTAGGTGGGCTCCTGCCTCCTTAGTCATGAGAAAGGCCAAGCCATGATTAGAAGCTTGGAACTTTTGGTCTCTACTAAAAACAGAATAAGTAGCCAGGCATGGTGACACAAGCCTGTAGTCCCAGCTGAGGGACTGAGGCAGGAGGATTGCTTGAGCCCAAGAGTTTGAGGTTGCTATGAGATATGACACCATGGCGCTCTACCCAGGTTCTCAAAAAAAAAAAAAAAAATGAATAATACATAAAAAATCAGTTCCTCCGTTAACATAAGCCTCATTTCTTTCTTTTTAGGAGATAAGTCTTCAAGGTCCCCGGCCCAACCAGCAGCCCGCCACCCTATAAAGCTGGAGCCCACACTCCACACTATCTTCATTTCAAGTCTCTAACAGTGACATGTGGTTTGAGGTGACCTACTGGGCAGTGCAGGTATGTGACAATTCCGTCACTTAGTTCTTCTGGGCAGTGCTATTCTGTAAAGTCTCTCAGAGCGTCCTCTTGGAACCAAGAACAGTTCAACCATTTATTAATCACCCTTTATTATCCTCCCTTTCCTATTTCATTTCCTTACGTCTTTACTCTGTCTAGTCCCTTTGTGCAGGTATAACAAAATATCTGAGACTGGGAAATTGATAAAATGCAAAATTTTATTTTTTACATTCCCAGAGGCTGGTAAGTCCAAGATCAAGGCGCTGGCATTTGGCATCTGGTGAGGGCCTTCTGGCTGCATTTTCACATGGCAGGAAAAAAAAAAAAGAAGTTTGGAACTTTTATTTCCACTTCTCATCCTCCAAGAAAAGGAAAGGAACTGGAAGTGGAATTGAAAACCAGTGGCCAATAATGTAATCAATCATATGATTAATTGTTATTAATCCTAATAAAGTGTTCATAGAAGCCGAAAAGGACAGGCTTTTTTTTTTTTTTTATTAAATCACAGCTGCGTACATTAGTGCAATCAAGGGGTACAATGTGCTGGTATCATATACAAAAAGGACAGGCTTTAGAGAGCTTCCAGGTTGGTGGACAGATACGTGGCGGTTCTGGGAAGGTGGTGTGTGGAGGCTCCATGTCCCGTCTCCCATGTCTTACCCTATACATTTCTTCCATCTGGCTGTTGCTGAGTTATATTCTCTCTCTCTTTCTTTCTTTTTTTTTTTGTTGGGGATTCATTGAGGGTACAATAAACCAGTTTATATTAATTGCATTTGTTAGGTAAAGTCCCTCTTACAATCGTGTCTGGCCCCCCTCCCTCCTTCTTTCTGTCTCTGCTCTCCCCTTCCCCCACCCCCACCATGTCATTAATTGTCCTCATATCAAAATTGAGTACAACATCGAGTAATATAAAAATATATTCTTTTATAATAAATAGAAAAGTGTTTCCCTGAATTCTGTGAGTCATCCTAGCAAAGGAGCAAACCTAATTTCTAGTTCGTTTGTCAGTAGTACAGCTGATAACTTGGGCTTGTAAGCGGTATGTGGAGTGGAGGCAGTGTGGTGGGACTGAGCCGTTAACCTATGTGATATGATGCTGTGTCCAAACAGTATAAGAATTGCTAAAATGTAAGACACCCTGTTGATATCCACAGAGAACCAGAAAATTGGCTGGTATGGAGAAAAGCCCTACACATTTGGTCACAAATGTGTTTTGTGTTGAGTGTAAGTACAGAGAGAAAAGGTTTGTACACTTTAAAATCTATTAAGGTTCCTCAGCACCGCTCCCCATAATATCATGGTCTAGGGTGGGGCCCAGGATCTTCATGTTAATCAAGCACCCCCATTGATTCCAATCACCGTGTTCTGCAGACCACTCTTGAAGGAACACAAATAGTTTGAAACCAGGGTCTGGTACTTATTAGCTGTATGACCTTAGGCATACTCTTCTCGAGATTTAATCTCTCTGAACCTAAAGTTTCTCATCTGTAAAACTGGTGTAGCAGTTAATACATTTCTAGGAAGGTTGTTATAAAGATAAAATGAGATACAGTCATGTGTGGCTTAACGATGGGGATATATTCTGAGCAATGTGTCATTAGGTGATTTTGTTGTTGTGCAAACATCAGAGTGTATTTTTGCACACCTTGATGGGACAGCCTGCTACACACCTAGGCTGTGTGGTATAGCCTGTTGCTCCCAGGCTGCAACCTGCACAGCATTTTACTGTGCTAAATACTGTAGGCAATTGTAACATGATGCTACATATTTGTGTTTCTAAACATATCTAAGCATAGAAAAAGTATGGTGGAAATATGTTTTCATGATTTTACAGATCACAGACCACGGTCATAATATGTGATCCATCATTGTCCAAAATGTCATTAGGGAGTAGGTGACTGTGACAGACATGCAGGACTTAGCGCTGGTGAGAGCGTATGTAGAGAGAGTAAGATGGAGTCATCAGACTGCGGCCCACACCACACAGCTGGTCTGGTTGGTTTAGGTCCTACTCAACTTTACCCCATGTCTCCCGTTCCTGTTGTGTATATTTGAGTAGTTCAGGGCTATAGATTTACGAAACTAACTTTTGAATTAAAATGTTGTTATATAGGTCATGGGTTATGTCAGTTATTGTTTACTATAGGTCATGGGTTATGGTGATTATTATTGTTTAAGATAAGTGTTAATTACCATTGTTTAAGGTAAGGATTGGTATGGTTTTTGATTTTAACTTTTATGCACAAAACTGTGGTTTTGGAAATGGAAACAGAGAAGAGTCTGGGATTCTTCTCACTGTTCTCTAGAATTGCTGGCCTTGTGTTTGGTGGACCTATCCCCAGCTCCGCATAATGGCAATGGCAGGTGGCCAGACCTTCTTCATCCAGTAACACTGGGACTGGCATGTTTGAGGCCCCCCCAAATGATATTTATTAACATAACAAGTTAGAGTTTTGTTTTCCAGAAATTTTCCAGGAGAATTTCTCATAAGGAAATAGTCGAAACAAGAAAAAAAATCTAAAATGTCCTGGAAGGTTGTGTTTTCTGTGGGGTTTGAGCAAAGAGCAGAGCCTCTGGGGCTGCCTAATCCCTTGTTAATCACAGGAGGTTATCTCCAGATGCCAATTCTGGGAGGAGAGTGGCAGGGGTGTTGAGGGGAGTTTTGGAAGAGAGAACCAATAGTTTAGAATGGAATGTGAAAAGCAGTGCAGCAGTGTGGGGGTTAATACACTAGGGAAGGGAAACAGAAAGATGTTTAAAAATCTGAGTAGTGTATAAAGTGGATTCCATTGGAGGTTTTTTGAAAGGGGCAATTGAAAATCAAAATTCACTAGTAATTACTTTTTGTTTTAGACTGTACGTCTTTGTATATGACTCCGGGCATGGACGGAGCCATATGGGCACCCAGCTATATTAAGGTTGTTGTCTTAGTCTGTTTGCATTGCTCTTGAGGAATATCTGAGGCTGGGTAATTTGTAAAGAAAAGAAGTGTGTTTGGCTCATGGTTCTGCAGGCTATACAAGGAGCATGGCACTAGCATCTGCTTATAGTGAAGGCCTTAGCAAGTTTTTACTCGTGGTAGAAGGTGAAGGGGGCTCAGGAATCACATGGCAAGAGGCAGGGAGCGAGAGAGGAAGGAGGGAGGGCCAGGCTCTTTCCAATACCTACCTCTCTCATCAACTAACACACTGAGGACTCATTCATTACCACAGGGAGGGCGCCGAGCTGTTTGTGAGGGATTCATCCCCATGACCCCAACCCCTCCTGCCAGCCCCGACCTCCAGCATTGGGGATTAAATTTCAATATGAGATTTTGAGGGAACGAACATTCAAACCATATCAGTTATATTATAATTTCTTGAAGAATTTGCCATTGGGTCTTGAAGCAAACATGGTTGCTTCAAGAACTCTTGCTTTGAAGCCTCTCAGACAAAGGACTTCCTAAAATCTATCCAGGAACTCCCCAGAAACCCTAGCAAAGACAGCTTAGGCTTAGCTCAAATACTTCCTCCAAATCAATGAAGGGTTTTTATAAAGCACCTACCGTATAGGTATTGTTGCCAATCTCCAGGCCAATCCAGAGGACAATAGCATGGATTTAGTTACAACACTCAAGATGCAACCGGGGCTACAGATTGAAAGCACTGTTCTGGAGATAGGTCTTTGGGGTTTCTATACATTTTCTGCCACTCAACTAATCAGATGACCTTAGGAAAGTTCCTTAATTTCTCTGTTTTGGTTGCCTCATCTATAGAGTAAGAATAATATTAGCACTAACCCACAGTATTGCCATGATGATTAAATGAGTAATATCTCTATTGTACTTAGCACAGTACTCCCAAATACAGTAAGCCTTATATTAGTGTTAGCTATTAATTTAATTGATTGCCAAAGGTGAGGAAACCATGAGACAAGTTGACAGTGGACGTTGCGGTTTATGGATAACGTGCTGATCTCCAAGAAGTAAAGGCAGTGGTTTAGATCAGGGTTCGGCAAGCCATTGTCCACATGCCCAAGGATGGAATTAAAATGTAATTGGTACATGATTGCCAGAGCTGTGGGGAGAGACCTGCACAACGACAGCTTTATGTGCATAGTTTAGGTGGACTAATGACAGGTAGAGAGAGGGAGGCCCCTGAATTTTGTGCCTAAGATTATGTTTACCTCAACCTCATTTCTTTAAATCAAGCTAATAGCGTGTTAAGGATGCCATGCCCCAATCAGCTGGAAGGCAGGAAGAGCCAGTTAGAATGCCCAGATTCTGTTTCTATGCTGGGTCTCACTCCATCTTCTGTTTCTTCTGTTCTACCCTATTGTGACCATTTAGCCTTCTATTCTGTTTCCAGGCCTGCTCTCCCCTCTTAGAATTCAGTCTCTGGCCAGGCGCGGTGGCTCACACCTGTAATCCTAGCACTCTGGAAGGCCGAGGCAAAGGGATTGCTTGAGCTCAGGAGTTTGAGACCAGCCTAAGCAAGAGTGAGACCTCTACTAAAAACAGAAAAGTAGAAAAATTAGGTGGACATTGTGGTGGGAACCTGTAGTCCCAGCTACTCAGGGGCTGAGGCACGAGGATTGCTTGAGCCCAAGAGTTTGAGGTCCCTGTGAGCTATGATGCCAGGGAACTCTACTCAGGGTGATGGAGTGCGACTCTGTCTCAAAAAAAAAAAAAAAAAAAGATTTCAATGTCTGCCATTCAGACCCACTCAAAAGTAGACTACTCTCAAAGGAAGAATTAACTTTTGCTCACTCTAAAGCATTTCTTCTTAATCCTGGCTGCCTTAGTTAACGTGCACTCTTAGCCTCTGACCATGAAAGCTGGCTCACGTCTACATAGCCCCCCAAGTGAAGATCTTGTTGTCCAATACCACCTTCCTCATCCCCATTCCAAGTAATGGAGGAAAATGAGAACCACTTTGGAAGGTTTCCTGTTCCCTAGCTGAGATGTCTAGCTGCCTTAAGATCCTAGGCAGGGCAGATGTGACCTACTGACCCAGGTTCAGTAGAATCCACTCCCAGACACCATCATTCTTGCCCAGCATTGAGACTTTCCTGCATGCCTTCCCCTCCAAAGAGCCCACCAGACACCACCTCAAGACTGTCCCTGAGATGTGGTGCCTGCCTTCTGAGGCCTCTGGGCCAGGGATTTTGTGATCTGTCAGTTTTCACGCCAAGTGGTCTCGGACAAGCCACAGAAGCTCTTGACAGCTACCATTCCCCCAGTTGGTAAGTTCCCATGCCTCAGTTGCTTTTGTCAGAACGAATTGCCAAAACCGTAGTCTCCCATAAATGCCTCTTTGAGGTGAACACCTGGCATTGCGGGATTGTGAAGGGCATCTCAGTTTACTCCAGGGTTGGGTGGAATCCAGGGCCTCATTAACTCCTCTCTAGAGGGTTTCAAGATGCTGAAAATATGCTCCAAATTAACTAGAGCAATGGCTAAGCTAGCCACAGTCATTCCAGAAGGGGGTTTTTTCCATGTTGCATCTGTCCCTTCTCCTCTAGGTCTGGCCTTGCAATAGGGGACTCCGGAGTGGTTCCCTTTAGCAGCACTGGATTTAGGAGCTGGAAAAGTGGCTAACAAGCAGCTCACCTGGCTCCATTCCAAACCCTGAAACTCCAAAGGTGCAGCCCAAATGGGCACGTTGTTTTCTCTCTCTTACAGAAAGCAAATACTTTAGCTAGGACCTGTTCTCCATGGCAGTTACAACTTGTTTGACATTTGAGTTAGTGGTGCTGAAAAGAGGAAAATCCACCCTCGAGGAAGGAATGCTGTTTCCGTGGCTAATTGACTGGATGACACCAGCCCCCCCATCCCCGCTCCCTCCCTCCCAGGCCTGCCAGGCAGCCTGGCTGGGTTATTTGCCACGGATGATGGCCTCAGCAATTTATTACAGCGGGCCAGAGGAATGCCAGGCTGCCAATTCTGCAGCGTGTTCGCTGTGGTTTACGGGAGCCATTCTCCAGCTCGCAGTGGACACATTTGTTCCCTATCGTAAGATAGTCTAATTGCAGAACTGGAGTCATCTGAAGTAGGCTTTTCAGTAACACTGGTCTCGACATGGTCACTGGGAGTTTGCAGGGGAACGGCACTGCAAGGCGGCTCTTGAGGTGCCTCCTTCTTCTTCCTGGGAGACATGAAGTCAGAGGACTTGTTGGCCCAGGTAACAAGCTACCATGTGAACCTGTCTTCTGCCCGTGGAGGCATTAGCCTCCCTCCTCTGCTCTGCTGGGCAGCTCTACTGACTTCCCACCGATTAGCGGCCCACAGAAATGCCAACAAAAAGGCACATTACTAAGTTTCTCAAACTTTGTGTACATTCGAATGACTTAGGAGAAATCTTATAAAATGCAGATTCAGACCAGGAGGTCCAGGCTGTGGCCTGAGATTCTGCCTTTCTAACAACCTCATAGATGATAGTGTTCCAAAGGGGCCTCAGACCACCCTCTCTGAGTAGCAGGGGCCTAGAGCAGTTTTCCAGATACATCCTGTCATTGAAGTTGCCTGGGGGCCCACAGACACCAAGGTTCCTCCAATTCATTTAATCAAGAATTGAGCCAGAGGAGTGTTTCTGTTTGAGTATTTCCAGTATATGCTAAGGAAACACAAATATACTACAGGTTTGAATATAGTGTATAAACTATTTCTGGGAAGATGGCACAAGAAAAAGTAACAGGAATTTTTCTGGGGAAAGGAAACTGGAAAACAAGGGGGATTATTCACTGTACACAATTCTAAACTATTGGCATTTTTTGAACAAGTGTATAGGTTACTATTTCAAAAGTATTAAAAGAAAGGGAAAAAGAAGTTCCCTGAGTGATCACTGTGGTTACAGGCAGTCCCTGAGTTAAAAACATCTAACTGACATTACAACTTGCACTTATGAACAGAGGCTATTACAGGTAATAGGTAAATGGACCTATTCCAACTTACATACAAATTCAACTTAAGAATAAGCCTACAGAACCTATCTTGTTCATAACCTGGGGACTGTCTGTACTGGGTATTATGGGCTGAATGGTGTCCTCTCAAAGAAATAGGTATGTACAAGTCCTAACCACTGATATCTCAGTATGTGAGTGAACTTTGAGATAGGGCCTTTAAAAGGTGATTAAGGTCATAAAAGATAATATGCAATATGACAGGAGTCCTTTTGAGAAGATTAGGATACAGATGTAAGAAGAAAAACCATGTGAAGAAACCATCTACAAGACAAGGACAGAGACTCAGGGTGAAATCAACCCTGCTGAAACCTTGACCTTGGACCTTTAACCTCTAGAATTATAAGGAGGCAAATTTCTATTGTCTGAGCCACCCAGTCTGTGGTATCAGTTGGCAGCCCTGACAAGTTAAAGGGCTGGGTTTCACCCCCAGCCTTGGTGATGCAGAAGACCTGGCACAGTCAAAGAACCAAACCTGCTCAGGTACCAACCTGCCATGGTCTTCAGTTGGTCTTTTCAGCTTCTGGTCTTCAGTTCCCTTGGGTGTCAAAGAAAGGATGTCATCTACATGATCCTGACAATGCCTTCATATGGGGAGGTGGGAATCATCTATTTGAGTTTTCAATTTTCAAAGCATGACTCCATTTTTAAACATACACTGTCACACAGAAGTTCAATATATAAATTGATTGACATGGATCCAATCTGGTTGAAGTGACTAATGTTCAAATTTGCCTTTGCTTTTGTAGTGGGCCCTGCATTAACTCTCCAGGAACTATCAGGGATCTTTGGGTTACATCCTGAGAACCACTTATCTGGTCTCTTTCTGTAAGGTGCCAGGATGTAAACTGAAGCCTGGTAATGTTGAGTAACTCAGCTCAGAGTCATCCCATGAGTCAGTATGAAAGCTGGGCTCTATTCCTGACCGTCTGGCTCATTAATCTTTTTCCTGTATTTTGTGAGGCATTAGGAATAATTTGATTTATTTTTTATTTTTTATTTTTTTATTTTTTTAAATACATGTATTTTATTATTCTTCATTACATTATTTCCACCCCCCACCCGTCCGTGATAAGACAGAATTGATTACAGGAATAATTTGATATTGCTAATAGCACACAACATAATAACTTCTATTTCCCCCCTAAGAAACACATCAATCTTATTTATGTGACAGACAATATTCTACCAAAGGAGCCAATTAAGTCCACTCCAGGTGTAGACACAGCTGAGGTGTATAGGCCAAGAATAGCAAAACTTACGCATATTAAAATTCCTCATTCTTTTCTGAAACTCAGTGGGCTAGTATAATAACATCTTAGGCTCACTGTTCTCAGTTATATCATAGCCCATCTTGTGACTATGTTGGAAAACACAAAAGTGGGGAAAAAGAAGTAGCAGGCTAGGTAAAAATGGCTCGAACATATTTGGAATAAGGACAAGTAGCCGAAATATATCACAAGAAACAAAGAGACCTTGAGGAAAGAAAATATCTCATAATATGGACTCTGTGTGTCTTGGCTTCAGCTTCCATTTTCATACCTTGTTGCCTTTAAGAAAACCTAATTTCCCCCCAAGCTGTCTCCTGATTGACTTTCACTTGATATGGTTACTTGATAGCACCGATCGGTTAATCCTCCCATATGGTTAAAATTAAGTCACCAATCCACGCTCATTTTCCCCCGTATGCCTGCTAATTTCTTGTGAAGTTCATCCTTCCAGCTAAATTACCCTCATTCCTTTACCACTGCATCTGTATTTCCCCTGGAAACTGTAGGGGGTTCTGGGGAATGGGAGGCTTATTGGAGCACTTCTTCTGTCTTGACACTCTGCACGCTTTCGCGTCTTTCCTAGATTATGTGACAGCACGGCCGGGGGTTGGGGCTTTGCATTCAGTGCCCTCTTAAATTTCCTGTAACCTAGGGACTGGTTATGTGAGACCTTTGCTGTGATGGGGCTCTTGCTCTCAGAATTCTCCACTTCTCCCCTCACCTCCAAGGCTTAAAGCAAGACAAATAGTCTTCTGTGTCTTCCTGACCTTGAAGGCTAATACCGTGAAGTTATTTCCTTTGAAAAGTCACGGATTTTGACTCCTAATACCTCCCTGCAGTTGCCCTTGAAGAATCCGATCTGATTTTGTGGTTCAGCTTTTATTTTTAGAATAAGAACTTTTCATAAACTAAGGGTATCAGAGCAAGATTTGAATACAGGGGTCATTACGAAAGTTTTGATATACACAGAAATCAAGAAACATTAAATCTGTGCAGATGGAAACAAAGGAAGCCCTCCCAGTAACACCAATCAGCTGAACAAGTTGAAACTTGAAGCGGGTGGATCAGAAAGGATGCTGTGGACTGTGTTTTTTGGAAATAATAGACCACAATACAGTCTGTCTTAAAACTTTCATAGTGACCTATGTACAGGGACCCTTTCCACATCTAACCCAATGCCTTTTCTAATGATAGTTTTACCAACTGAATCAACTGGCTGTCTGCTGGAAAGCACACAATTTGTGAACCATTGGTAGGCCCTTCACGCTGAGCAGTCCCAGTAAATATAAGCGCTCCTGTATCCCCCAGGTGGGATAAATTCTGGGCCCTGGCAAGTATGGATCTTGAACACTAGTTTCAATTTTCTGCTCCCAAGGTTGTTTCTCATTCAGGCAAAACACCCATTGGCATTGACTCAAGCACACCCATTATTTTTGCCCCTTTTATGACTCTTGTTGTTGTTTCTTTCTGCCCAAGTTGGCTCTGCACAAAGCCTGTCCCACACAGTGCAGGCAAAGATAGGATTCCTGCCCCAAGGGTTCAGCAGGCTCATATTTTCCTTCGCTGCCTCTATTTTTGTTCCAGTGTACCATCAGTTCTGAAGCCCTGGCTATCCTGAAACACTTTACTGTGTTTTGCTTTGTAGGAAAAGATGAGTTTTATGGCTGTGGGTTATAAAAGGCTTTTCTCCCCCCTTCCCCACTCCCCTGCTTCTCCCGGAGAAATTTGATGGGTGTGACTGTTACCAATGAGGCCTGCTGGGAAAGTCCAGGACACGGCCAGTTTTCAGGCTGAGCCATGACTATCCTTTTTGGCCGTGGCCTAGTCCTAATTTTGTCCCCCTCTGGCTGGTTTTGTTTATTGGCATTAATGTTTCATATTAAAATTTAATATTTAACTTTTGCTTTCAATATTTAATGTTCTGCATCTTACATTTGGACGTCTCCCTTCTGGGAGCGGTCAGCTGTGCTGCATGATGCAAGAGCTAATCCCTTTGACTTCCAGTAAGACGACCCCCACCACTTCCTTTTCTTCATTGTTCACCATCACCCTGCGTTCAAACTTGAAATTCATCATGGTGACTACCTGGAGAACGTTTCTGTCTTTTGCCCATTCATTCATTCAACATCTGTTTATTGAGTGGCACCTCTGTCGGATGTTATAATACATGCTGCTAGGGATGCCCAGAAAGGAATAAGACCCAAATCTTACCTGGAAGTAGCCTGACACAAAGGATCAGATAGTGGCAGTGACAAACATCTAGCAGAGTTTTGTAGGAGGACATAAGAGAGAGAGACTGCCTCGGGAACTGTGGAAGGTTTTTCTGGAAGAGAAGCCCCTGAAATGGATCGTGGAAAGAGTAGAAGAGCTTACCAGATAGGGTAGGAAAAGGAAGGGCATTCCATACACAACAGGCGAAGGCATCAACATTTAAAAGCATAACCGATAATGATGAATAGTGATGGTGATGCTGTGTTTGTGGAATGATAAGGAAATTAATTATTACTGGAAACTAGGCTGTGTGTGTGGGAGAGGTGAACAGGATGCAAGATGAGCCTTGTGACACAGTTTGGTACTCAATTACGAAGGACTTTATAAACCATAATAAATAATTTGTGCTTAATTACTTATCAAATAAACCTGTGATAGATGTTCTCAGCAAGTGAGAGTTCTGGGAAATCTCTTTTGCAAAATGCTATTTGGGAAACGCCCTTCACTAGGGAAAGAATCTGGGTCCAGGACACAGAAAACATATTTAGCTCCTTCTAGGTGTGATAGAACTTTTTATTTTATTTTATTTAAGATACCCACCTTTGAGGAGTTTACAGTTGGAAAAATAAGGCAAATACCAAGAACCAGTGAGAAAACAATTGCGTATATGACCTAATGTCTAAATGCCTGGCAAGAATATGAATTCCTGAGAAGTCAGAGAAGGGAGCTTTATACATATTCCAACCATCCTTCCATAGGGGCCTAAATGCCTGGGTCTTCCCCACTCGTTGAGATTTACCTGCACAGATCATTGGCTCATTGAGCAAAAAAGGGACTTCTAGAAACTCAGGGAGAGATGACCAAAGAGAGGAGGAAGAAAATAAACAAGCTGGGAGAACGGAACTAGAGCTTGGTAAGAGGAAAGAACCACTGAGTAAACAAAACAAGAAGTGGACAGAGTGGGCTGGGGTACAGGTGAATGAGGTGGAACAACTCAAGGTCAAAGTCGGAATCCTGGCCGTCGGCTGAGGCACTTCTCGTGCATCTCTGTGAGCTGATGGCAAAACTATTTTTAGAAAATTTTAATGAAGATCTTTGTTTTTGCTAATTATAAAAGCAATAATTTTTTGTCAAATGTTTGTGTGTTTTTTTTTAATGAACGAATACATAAAGTAGAAAGTAAAATCCTCTTTTAGTCCAATTTTGGACAGCTGCTGTCAAAGCATGTGCACTTTATATACACATGTATAATACAGTCACACACCTGTGAATACTGTCCAACGGGCTGAATGTGGTAGGCTTTGTAAAGAAATGATGGCTGTGTGCAGTGGGCCATGCCTGTAATTCTAAGCCTCTGGGAAACCGAAACAAGTGGATCATTTGAGATCAGGAATTTCAGACCAGCCTGAGCAAGGCGAGCCCCCTGTCTCTATTAAAAATACAAAAGCTAGTTGGGAGTTCTGGTGGACACCTGTAGTTTTATCTACTCAGGAGGCTGAGGCAGGAGGATCCCTTGAACCCAGGAGTCTGAGTTTGTTGCAAGTTGTGAAAACACCACAGCACTCAAATAACCCAGGGCAATGGAATGACACTGTCTCAAAAAAAAAAAAAAAAAAAAAAAAGACACTGAATCTGAGGGTGGTCAGAAGGGAGTGTGCTGGAACTAGAAGCCAGGAGCAGAGTTCAGTAGATTTCCATTTTGGCCCACTAAAGATCAAGTTGATATCTGAAGCTGAGGAAGGTCCAGAGTCTGAAAATAACAAGACCCACAAGTTGAGTCAAGAAGCCACCACAAAGATCGTCACAGCAAGAACTCTACATGGAGGAAGTATCTCTCTCCACAGGGGTTTCCCATGCACGCTGCTGCGAGGAACTTCAGAGAGAGTCGGAGAAATAAACATGGAGTTAAGGATGGTTTTTAAAGAGGTGGGCGGACTGACAGACTAAGATTAAGGTGTACTCTTTAGCTTTGACACCCATCAGCATGGGGTATTTATGCCTCTGAGCCTTCTTTACCCTGTTATAAATGTGGATAATCAGAATCTGACCTGTGCTACTGAAGTCACAGCGTTGCAGTGAGAATCTGTGACACCACCATTCCCTCAGCAACTCTGTGCTGAATGCCCACCACATGCCAGAGTGCTGAACAAAATAGACAAAACTCCCTTTCCTCGGGGAACCTACGTTCTAGGAGGTTCAGAGTAGGTGAAAGTGTTTTGCACACTTCAAATTGTGAATTTCTCCTGTTCCCTGGCATAAGAGAGCTCCTGTGTTTTACTGGCTAACTTGCTAAACCTGAGACGTGAGGAAAGTGGTGAGTAGGATTCACTGGGGCTTTGAAGAGAGAGCCGGATCTAAGTATGAAGAAAGGGGAGATAAGGACAGATGTAACCAGGGGAATCAGCAGGAAAAAATCATGTGGGACTGGCTTTGATGGGGCTGGGTCCTCTTCCTGGAATCACCTCAGTACTTTACTTTGGCACCTGCTCCTCATCTTTTTTTTTTATTGTTGGGGATTCATTCAGGGTACGAGATACCAGGTTACACTGATTGCATTTGTAAAGTCCCTCTCCTCATCTTCTATAGGAGGCCAGGATCCCCACACAGGAAGCTGGATGACCCATATCTGGTACATCAAGATGTCCAGGTGCTCTGAGCACCCTGGCACTGCAGGAAGGAAGTCACTACCATCCAGGGCACCGTGC
This sequence comes from Perodicticus potto, assembly GCA_963574655.1. Lineage (NCBI taxonomy): Eukaryota > Metazoa > Chordata > Mammalia > Primates > Lorisidae > Perodicticus > Perodicticus potto. The sequence goes on from CAUYRH010056807.1 coordinate 19,786, forward strand.
CAGCCCCGGTGCCCTTTTTCTCAGCTCTATTGAGCAGATTGATTTTATACTGACTTACACATCTTGACCAACTTGAAGCCATAGAGATTTCTGGATGGAGGCCGAGGCTAGGTAAGGAGGTTTTGAAGAGTCATTTGCAGAGCTGGAAAGGGAAAGAAGAGGCGTGGGGGACTAACGCTAATTAAGAAACAACAAAGGGGCTGTTATTTTACACGTGATTCCATTTACTCCTGCTATCTGATAATAACAGCTAGTATTTTTTTGAATGATTGTTATGTGCCAAGCATTAGGCTTAGCTTTATGCATACATTATCATATGGAATCCTCTGAACTACCTTCATTCATCTGAGAAATACTTTGGGGACCTTTATTGTTTAAATCAGGTATTGCTATTTTCATTTGACAGTTGAGAAAGCTAGAGCTCAAAGAAGTTTATTTTTCCAGGTTTACTTAACTAGTTCCAGAAGGAGGAACTCAAACCCATGTGGACTGACTCTATCGACACAACCTTTATGTTCCACTGTATACTACAACGTGTTCCTGGCGTATTTAGTGCCCCAAGTCATCAGCTATCCTATTTTACTGGCATCACTGTCATCCTTATTTGATATATGATACAATTGCAGCTAAGTGATATAACCTGTTCAAAGATACATAACCAGAAACTGACGGAGATGGGATTTGATCCCAGGTTGTTCTGGATCTGTTATTTTTGCTACACAGCATTGCCCAACAACAGCACCAGTTCAGGATTCTTTTCCTTTTTCTCCCATTGATTCCCTGTGTACATCTACAGATGTAGACACAGCCTCTTGGGTACACTTGCAAATACAATCCCTCTGGTCCACTTCATCTCAAGCCAGCCTGCCTTGCAGACTTGTGTTTGGTCCTCCCTGGAGGAAGCACTAGATGAGCACTGAGGCCACATTGTTTCCACCTCCCCCAGTGAGGCCAAGGCTGCCCTGCTTGGTCCTGATTTGTTTACCGGCCTGTAGCCTGTGCCAGGCCAACCAAGACCTGTGTCGCTGTGTCCGGTGGGCTTCACCTTAGCTCTTCCTCTCTCTCCCAACTACTCCTCCCACTCCCCTACCTCCAGCCCAGTCTTTCCCAATGTGTCTGCTGTGGTGGGGATGAGCTGCTGAGGAGGAAGAGGAGGAAGAGGAAGAGGAAAAGGAGGGGGAGGAGGAGGGGAAGAGAAGGAAGAAAAGGATGATGATAGTGATGAGGAGGGGCAGGAAACGTGCCTTAGGATGAACTGAGTCAATAGGTCAGAATTACCAGCCTAGTTCTACTGTTGCTGAGCCAGCTGACAGTGGGGCAGTGGACACTGGGGTGCTGAACTCCCTCTGGATTATGCATGAGTGTACACCATCCCCTCTGACTGTCATAGGCAAATCCCAGATCAAATTTTTCTCTTCCTCTGAAAAGGACCCTATCAATATCCCTGGGGTCAGGCAGATTCACCATCCATCTAGCCTTTCTTACCTGGACTGGGGGGTACTTAAAGGCCACTTGGAATTTACCAGCCCAGATAAAGTTTCCTCCTACTCATTGTGTCGTGGTGAGTGAGATCCAGGGTAGGGAGGTGCTCTCAGCATTGTCTAATGGTTTGGGCTAACTCTAAGGTGGTTTCTGTACTTTTCCAACCCATCCTATTGCTGTATACCCCCTTCCCACACCCAGTCCCTGGCCCTCCAATCTTTCATGAGCACTGAATGCCACGTTCACCTATCATAAATTGTAGCTCTGCATTGCCTCCAGGTTTATCCCAGCATACTGGTGTATCCTAATCAGGTATCAGATATGTCTTTAGTAATTTATACTTTAAAATAGTAAGAGTAGCCTCATTTGGAAATAGACGAATTATTAAAATTAATTAGAACAAACTCAAGGTCATTCTTATTGTCTCATGCTTACATAATTGCATTTAGATATAGTTCCTTATCACATTTTTTACACAAAAGCTATACATGTTTAATTACATTAATTTGATAAATTTGGAGGTTTGTATATATATAGATATATACACATATGTATCCAGAATACTATCACCACAGTCAAGTTAATAAACATGCGCCTCACACTTTGTTTTCTTTTAATTTCATGTTATTATGAGGGTTCAAATATTTAGGTCACATTGTTTTCATTTCTAAGATAAAGTTCAAGTTGTAGTTGAGCCTTTCACCCAGGAGGCATGGTGAACACCCTCACTTTGTGCACATTAGATGAGAACACGCCAACCCCCTCTCCCTCCTCCCCTTTTCCTCCTCTCCCACTTCTCCCCTTCCCCTTACTACACTACACTTATATTTTTCTTTTGTGTGGGTTTGTAGTTGTCTATATATTGGTTTCATATTAGTATTGAGTACATTGGATACTTCTTTTTACATTCTTATGATACTTTGCTAAGAAGAATGTGTCTCAACTTCATCCAGGTAAACACAAAAGATGGTAAAGTCTCCATCTTTTCTCAGGGCTGAATAGTACTCCATGGTATATAAATATACCATGATTTGTTAATCCATTCATAGGTTGATGGCCATTTGGGTTGGATTGATTCCACATCTTGGTAATTGTAAATTGAGCTGCAATAAACATTGTAGTGCAAATGTCCTTATGATAAAATGACTTTTTATCTTGTGTGCAGATACCTAGTAATGGGATTGAGGTCTACTTTCAGTTCTCTGGGAATTCCCCACACTTCTTTCCATAGAGGTTATATGAGTTTGCAATCCCACCAGCAGTGTTCCCTTCTCTCCACACATTTTCATATGGCTTCAGATCACACATCCTGGCCATGTGATCCTTGGAGAAGGACCAAAGCTCAGTTTCCTCATCTGCAAATGAAGATTAAAAGAACACACAACTCATGTAATTAATTTATTGAACAAATATTTATTAAGTTTCTACTACATGCCAGGCATGTAGGTTTCAGTGAAGATTAAGTGAAATAATGAAAACTAATGCTTGTTGAGGGCTTAGAACAGAGCCTGGCAAGTGGTAAGACTTTAATGAGTATTTTATATACTTAATCCTTCAAATAATCTTACAAAGTAGGTGCTTTAGTTATCCCTATTTCATAGATGAACCTAAGCAAAAACTAATGGCTTATTTACCCAAGCTCAACACCTAGCAAATGGGAGAGACAGGATTTGAATTCACGCAACCCTATACTTTGTTATATCAGTATTTTTAGCTTAAAATACTTAGCAAAGCACCTGCCACATAAAAAGTATTTAGTCAAAGCCATTAGTCTCAGTCTCATTTTCATTATTATGTTGAATTCAGAGAAATGCTTATAACTCACTTAATCTGTTGCTTTTATTTTATTTTATTTATTTATTTATTTTGAGACAGAATCTCACAATTTCATCCTTGGTAGAATGCCGTGTTGTCATAGCTCACAGCAACCTCAAACTCTTGGGCTTAAGCGATTCTCTTGCTTCAGCCTCCCAAGTAGCTGGGACTACATATGCTCACCACAATGCCTGGCTATGTTTTGGTTGTAGCTGTCATCGTTTGGCAGTCCTGGGCTGAGTTCGAACCCGCCAGCTCCAGTGTATGTGACTGGTGCCCTAGCCTCTTACCTACAGGTGCTGAGCCTATTGCTTATATTCTTTAGCATAGTTCAAACTCTCACTATACCACGAGAATGTATTGTATAGATGAGTGTACTTTGCTGCATTTACTTTAGTAGGTGGGAAAAACTGCTCCAAATCTAATCTCTAAAAGGTGTCTGCCTTTCAAGGTCACAATGGGGAATTGTGATAAAGTGGAAAAAAGCATGGGCTTTGGCATTAAATACGTTGGTGTTCAAGTTTCCAATTCTGCTGCTTTTTAGCTGTGTGTGATTGGGTAAATGGCTTACCTTCTCTGAGACTTACTTCTCCTGTTCTGCAAAAGCAGAAGGTTGCCTCAGGTTATCACTCTGGTCCTTTCTAATCCTCACGTGTGTGATTTGAGGTGTAAGGACAGAGTTTAACAAAGCTTTTCCTTAATCCAATTTTCTTTGGAAAAATTGTTAAGAAAGACTGTTAGGCTAGAGGCAGAGAACATTCAGTGACAACAGCTCTGAATTCCATTACTAATAGAAAATCAATAATGAACATTGAACATTTTTGGATACCTTAAAAATAATTGCTCATCAGTTTCTTTCCAAATGCAAGGGTTTAACTTCGCACTTTGGGTATTTGTGTTTGAAGTTATTTGGAACTATAAAGAGTGTACTATGGGGATTGTTCATTTCCATAAACCTTATCCAAGATCCAGCAGACTGAGGGGAGTGTTTCAGAATAAAAAGCTAAAGATAGTTTATCTGAAAGTAGAATTGAGGTTCAAATTTATGGTGGAGCTTTAAGACTTTTACTTCCTTTGAGTCGTGTATAAATGAATGGATCTTTTTCAAACAAAAAGACATAATTAGCTTAGAACTTTTGAGGGGGAAAGAGACCTTAGGGATGATTTGCCCCCCAACCTTTTCATTTTACAGATATAAAATCCAGCCTTAGTAAACCTCATCCATAAAAGAGAGCTGATGATAATATCTGCTGTGAGGATTAAATAAGCTATGCTACAAGCCACTTAGCACAGAACCTGATGGGAAATTAGTGCTCAGTCAATTGTAGCACCCACTTATTATAACTTATTCTTAATATTTTATGTTTGCCTAACCTTACACAAGGTAGTCTTCATATAGTCAAAGGAGCTAGGACTCCCCACACCCAGGCCAGTGCACTTTCCAAAATATCATTCACTCCACAAATATTTATTGCCTGTCTACTAAGTTCTATGCACTTTTCATAAGTACTAGGTCTATATCAGTGAGAAAAGCAGAATAACAAAAAATGTCTAATAGGGAAAGGAGATCATAAATGATATAATTACACATATACATACCTAATGTGTAAGAGGGGAAAAGAAAAAAGCAGAGAAGGAGCAAAAACTTTTGACAGGTGAGGATGCAATTTCAATAGAATGGTCAGAAATGGCAGCAGGTAAAGAGACAGGCTACTTGGATTTCTGGGGAAAAATCATTGCAAGCAAAGGGAGCATCAAGCATAGATTTTGTTTGTTTATTTGTTTGTTTGTTTTACAGGTTTGTTTGTTTGTTTTACAGGTGAGGTCTTGCTCTTGTTCAGGCTGGTCTCCAACTCCTCACCTCAAGCAATCCACCTACCTCAGCCTTCCAGAGTGCTAGGATTACAGGCAGGAGCCACTATGCCCTGGCCCAAGCATGGATATTTTAAGGCAAGGGAATGGGTTGCCCATATGAAGACAGTCAGGAGGCTGAAGCTGGGTGAGCAGCCATGTGTTAGGGGGTAGGCAAAATAAATGTATCGGACTTTGTTAACCATCATCAGCACTTTGCCTTGTATTCCTAGAGATCTGGGAAGCCACAAAGGAGTTTGGGTATGAGAGTTACTAAGGGAGACAGATGCTAGGAAACTGTTCCTGAGCCACAATACCTGGGTTCCTGGGCTTGGCAAACTATTAAAGAATAAGAGACAGAGACCCTGGGTGTCCTGAAAAGCATGAAATATTTTTTATCTGACTTTTTTCAGGATAAACAATCTTAGAGAACCTGATCAGGCTACATAAGAAAGAAATAGAAAGAATGAAAGAAATGAAGGTAAGGAAGGAAGATAAAGAGTGAGGGAGGAAAAAAGAAAAAGAAAGAAAGGAAAGAAAGGAAGGAAGGGAGGGAGAAAAGAAGGGAAAGAAAAAAAAGAGAAAAAATGCAAGAAAGGGGAGGAAGGGAGAAATTAATGAAGAATAAAAAAAGGAAGGAAGGAATCTGTACTGGTTATCTAGTACCCTGTAACAAATTACCTCAAAACCTAAGGGCTTAAAGAAATACACATTTACTATCTCACAGTCTCTGTTGGTCCAGGATCCAGGCACAGCCTGGGTGTCCCTGGTTCAGGGTCTCACAAAGCTATAATCTGTGTGTCAGCCAGGGCTGCAATCTTCTCAAGGCTGCTCTGGAGGGCGATCCACTTCCAAGCTCACTCATGTGACTATGGGCAGCCCTTGGGTGCTCCTCAACTGTTTGTGGGTGATGGAGGTGCCTTGTCCCAAGGCCCTCTCCACAGGGCAGCTCACAACGTAGAAGCTGGCAAGAAAAGGCACCCAAGATGTAAGCTACACTATCGGAACCCAACATTGGGAGTGACATCCCATGGCTTCCGCCATATTTTGTTCATCAGAAGCAAGTCAGTCCTTCTCCTAGTCTAGGGGAGAGAAGGGCACAGGACCTGAACACTAGGAGGGGGGAGGGACAGGGGCCATCTTCAAGGCTGGCTACACAAGTTCAGGAACTACAACTAGCTTCTACAAAAAGAAAGGAAATAGGTTCAAATTGCAGGAACTCCAAGATCAGCTCTTATGCCTCATTTCCAGGGTTTCAGGGGCCATGTGCAAAGCATACATTCACGGCTCTTCACCTATTTTGACGATTTCATGAAGTAAGACCTAAGAACTGGGCTCTCCATGTCTCTTAAAACAATACAAAAATCATTACACTATGAAATTTACAAAGAGCATTTGCAAAGATCAATTTTTTGCAACAACCCCATGAAGCAGGCAGAAAAAGAAAAGAGAAAGAAAAAAAGGCATCTAAAGAATGAATTTTTCTAAAACCTTTGGCATCTACCGGTGCATTTCAGATCTGATGTGGCAGTAGATTATTCGATTAATCATTTTAAAATTCACATATTGATGTTTCTATGGTTTTCTGCCAAAGCATCAACTTCCTACTGCTGTAACACCTGGCCAGGTAAGTGAATCTCTGCCACAAACATACTCAGCCTCCTGGTGCTGAACACACAGATGCACCCCAGCCATAGTGTGCGGGTATAGAGTTTTGCTACCACCATTAACCATTCATGTGACTTTGAAAGGTTTCTATATTGAAAAGAAATACAGAGACTTAAACTATAACCCTTTAGTATAGAGACTGCATGTTCAGTTAACTAGATGGGCTTCAGTTAAGAAAGGAATGGCAGCCCGAGTGCCAGATGAGAGAGGAGAAAATGCCATTCCCTTAGCGAGCTCAGTTCCCTTTGGCCTTCCATGGTACTAGTTTCTTGCCTTGTGAAGTATTATTCTAACCAAGATACATACTTTTCATACATCGCTGTCTTCTGTATTATTGCTACTATACATTATCAAATACATTACATATTTATACAGATGTACACACACATATGCAGGGTTGTCCACAGCAAACTGTGTGCTGTGGACATTGCTTTACAGTTATTTAAGGGCTCTTTCAAGACTACTTTTGACCAAGTGCAATTTTGTCTTAGGTTTTCACTTTAGAACCTCACTTGACATAACATGGAATACCACCTGGCTTTTCTCCAATATCCCGCAAGCCTGTACAGGGCTAGGTGTCTAGCAAGGAACTTCATGATGCATGCCCCCTGAACAACAAAATCTTCAGAGCCCTTCTAATACCAGTGCCATCCAGACTGTTGGGTTCAGCAGACTTTTGCTTGGTTCCCATTCGGGTGGGCCTGAGAAAACTAATTCCCTTTTAGCTTCCCTGAGACCTCTGTATTCTGGGGTAAGTTAGAAGAAATTATTCAAAACAAGGCCAAAGAGAGGCAAAGCAATGAATGTTCTTTTGATACACTTGCAAAATGAATTGATCCCCTATCTCCAGAGGAAAAACACATGATGTTTTCCATCTGGCAAGCCTGTGGAAGAATAACGTTTTGGAAACAAGAGCCTATTCACTGAAGCCATTGTGTCACAGACATGTAGCTGGGAGTGGTGAGTTTACATCACCCAACCACTTACAAAAACTCAAATGTAGAGTCCTGTTTACTGGCAAAAGTGTTTCAAACTCCCTCCTCCTCACCCATCAAGTAAGTTTTGTCTAGCAAATAACTAAATGTCATTATGTTATCTCAACGTTGGTAAAGTGGTCAGAGGTCTTGGGCCCTCAGGCCATGCAACTCTGATGAAAAGCTAACCCCCGTGTGTCATGGCTGGGATGCCTTGGGCTACATATAACAGGATCCCCTGATTAGAGCGAAACATTGGGGGAAATTTCCTCCCATAGCCAGGAGCCTAAAGGAGAAAGAGGGTGAATCTAGACCTGGTACAATAGCAGTTCAAGCATGTCCTCAAAGACCCATCTTCCCTCCAACTCTGTTCTAGGGCTGATTTCCCTGTGGTCTCAAAATGCTTGCATACTTGCAGGTGCCATAGCCAGGGGCCAGAGGCAGGAGAGGAACAATTTCTTCTTGTGCTCCTTCTTAAAGGAGAAACATTTTCCCAGGCCCCTTTCCAACCACCAGCAGAGCTCCCTTCTCATCTCTTTGACAAGAACTACGTTACATGCCCACCACAAAATCAATCGCTGCCAAGGCGGAGGTGGGACTCTCATGATTGGTTCCACTAGTCTGAATGCAGTTGAGCTGGGAAGGGGGACAGCAGCTATGGAGACATATGGCTGTGCGGAGGAGGGGATGAGCCTCAAGGGGCAGGAAGAGAAGTTCTATTAGTCACAAGAAAGAGAATAAATGAATTTGGGGTAGACAACAGCAGTTTCTCGTGTCTTCTATATTCTGTAGACCACAGACGGTGGGAAAGCCGAGTACTTGAGATTGTCACCACAAACATAAATATAGATTTATGTGGCTTTTCGTAGTCATGATCAAGACCCTCTATTTGACCTTTTATCTAACTTCTCTCACTCCCATCATTGTTACTCTCATTGTCTAAAATGGCACTTAAGATATACCAGCACTGTGCAAACTGCTTCCCGTGGATTCTCCCCTTTAATTTTTTGTAAGAGTCCCATAAAGCAGGGACTGTTACCTTTCTTTTGCAGTTAGGTAAACTAAGACTACAAAAGGTTAAGTTACTTGTCCAAAGTTGCACAGTTAATAAGTTGAGAGGCTAAGGCTGGAGTCAGGTTACTAAAATCCACATGATTAATTATTTATTCAATAGAAAAATATCCATGTTAGGTGCTGGAGATAGCAGTAAACCAGACACAGGTCTTGCCTTTGTGGAATCTATAATCTGGTGGGAAAGAAAAATGGAAAAGAAATAAATTACATACATTCTACAAGATATTGATAGAAAGTATAAAAGAAAGGGAATGAAAGAGAGTTCTTGTTTATACCGTGGTGATGAGGAAAAGCCTTTCTGGAGGGTAACTATGTGCTGAATCCTAAGTGGCATGAGCCATAGGCAGGGAGGAATGAAGACAGGCCAGGGAAAGGCCCTGAGATGGAAAAACCTGGGCACATTTGACTCACTGAACAAAACCAGGGTAACTGAGCAAAGGGAGGCATGGGGGAAAGTGCAGGTCATTTGGGCCTTGTAGGTCCTTTAAGAATACTGGATTTTATGCCAAGTGCATTCTGAAATTACTGAGGAGTTTTAACCAGAAAGCTAATCTGACTAGAGTTGCACCTTAAAACTTGATAATTCAAACATTGATTGGAGAGTAGATGAGTTGGAGAAAGGGTAACTGTGGAAAGACTAGTTGGGAATGCAGTGATGGAGGATGGCTATGGACATAGAGAGAAGAAGATGGATTTAAGAGACATATCACAGGTAGAGGTGATGTGAGTTAGATGGGACCACACACAATGCTAAAGGGAGAAAGGGGTTGAAGTCGATTCCCAGTTTCTGATTCTTATACCTGGGTGCTAAAGAAGGGGGTCATTGGAGGAAGACAAATGCACAGTAGACCAAGGTTGAGTCTGAGACATTAATTTTGAAAGGCAAGGTGTCACGTAGGTTGTTGCTTATATGATCCAAAGCTGAAGCCTTTGCTAGAGAGGTATGTTTGAGCATAGTTGGCATACTGTTGGTATTCAAAGCCAGCAGAGGATGTGGCATTGCCAAGGATAACACTGAAGATAAGAGAAAACAGAGACCATTTAGAATGCTGTTACCAAAGGGGATTGGAGCCTTGAGAGAGGTAGGAGGAAAAGTAGAAGAGGGAGACATTAGCCAAATCAAATACAGGAGTATTTCAGGAAGAAGACGGGCCAGGTACTTCATTCGCCACTGAGAATAAAGAACGGTAGATAGTTAGAAACAATGAACAATGTTTGATAGCATAATAAAGCGACTATAATCAACAATAAGTTAGGATACACTTTAAGATAACTAAAAGAGTGAGTGTTCCTAACACAAAGAAATGTTAAATGCCTGAGTTCATGGAGACCCCAATTATCCTGATTTGAGTAATTCACTTTGTATGCCCATATTGAAGCATTACATGCACCTATAAAGATACACAATTATTAGGTACCCATAACAATTAAAAATAAAAGTTTTTTTAAAAATAACAGTAAAGCCTGAGTTTGCATATTGACTCATCCATTGGCCAATTATATCTCAGACCAAAAATAAGATGCTAAAGTTTTTGGAAGTGTTGAGGGAGACAATGAGAACAAGCCACTTAGACAGAGTTAGATTCGGATGAGCATAACACTTCTCTAGAGTAGCAGTAACATGTGCAACGTCTTCAAAATTCCAGGAGAAGAAGATTTCCAGCATAGAATTATATTTATGGTCAAGTAAAAGTGGCAGAAAAAAAATCTACTTAGACATACAAGATTTCCAAAAGTTGATCTCCCATATGTCCCTTTTCAGGAAGCTACTGCAGGATGCTATCCTGTAAAATGAGAATGTAATCAAACAAAAAACTCAAGAAATGGGTTAAGAAAAAGAAGAGAAGCAAACTCAGTGGTGATAAAGAGGCTTTCTAGACTGACGGCTCTGTAGCAGACACAGGGGGCATCCGTTTCCAGCTAGAGGAGTAGGATTGAGGGCTCTGGGAGAAGTGTCTTGTGGGGAAAACGCAACTGATAAACCACTGGATGTGACTCACCATGCCAAGTGGAGTTTCAGAAAGAAAGAATGAGACTGAATGAATAACAGGTACAGACGAAATAACATAAATGAGAAAACAATACAATTGTTCATTCCAATGAACAGTTAAAATGTAGTTTTCTAAAAGAAGATAAAAGAACTGTAATATAAATGTAAAGTAAATACGCATTGAAGATTTAATTTAATCATTGCTTTAGGAAAGAACCAGTAAAAATGGTACAACCAGTGCAAAGGATGAAGTCAAAGAGCAGAATCATAGCTAGGGAGCAAGGAATTCTGAAATCAATTTATAAACAGAAGCAAAATAGTCTGTCCATAGGGCAATAATGAAATGTGTTTGTATTAGTATTCTATTGTGTAAAAAATTACCACAGATTTCACAGCATAGAATGACCCACGTTTATTATCCCACAGTTCTGTATGTTGGAAGTGTGGGTGGGCTTGGCTTAGTTCTCTGTTTAGTATCTCATAAGGCCAAGATCAGGCTGTCAGCAGGGTTGGGCTCTGTCTGGAGGCTCTGGGGAAGAATCGGTTTCTAGAAAGATTGGGGTTGCTGGTTGAATTCAGTTCCATGTGGTAAAGTTTCCTTTGCTGGCTACCCTCTGGGATTGCTGTCAACTCCTGGAAACTCCTCTGTGGTCCTTGCACATACCCTTCACCTTCAAAGCCAGCAACTGCCTGTCAAATCCTCTGATGCTTTGAATCTCTCCGATTTCCTCTTTTGTCACCAACTGGAGAAAACCCTCTACTTTAAAGGGCTCATGTGCTTAGGTCTTACATGATTACATTAAGCCCATGGAGATAATCTTCCCTCTCCCCTATAACATAACATAATCATAGGAACGATATCTTCATAAATTCTGTTCATGTTCTAGGGGAGATCATCCTAAGAGGTTGGTCGTTGGGAGGTCATCTTAGAATTTGACCTACCATAGCACTCCACCATATGCAATTTGCATTTCTTCATTATTTTTATTTCAAAATATCAAGGAGGTACAAATGTTTTTGCTATGAGGATACCCTGTATAATACTTTGGTCAGGGCTTTAGTGTGCCTGTCACCATAATAGTGTTCGCTGATGGAACTGGAGACCATTATCCTAAGTGAAGTATCTCAGGAATGGAAAAGCAAACACCACATGTATTCACTAATCATTGGGAGCTAAATGACGGGCCCACACAGGCACAAGGAGATGAAAATGGCAATGGAGACCAAGAAGGGAATGGATAACGGGGGTGAGAGTTAAATCAATTTTCATTTCTATTGATATAGTAGAATACAATTTAATAATAACTTGAATTAATATGAGTTTCTACAACTTATAGAAATGGTAAATAGGTCAAAAACAAAGGAAGGATGGCTCAGTGCCCATAGTTTAGGGGTTAGGGCACCGGCCACATGCACTGGGACTGGCAGTTTGGAACCTGACCTGGGCTTTGTAAACAACAATGACAACTACACAAAAATAATAGCCAGGCGTTGTGGGGGGCACCTGTAGTCCCAGCTACTTGGGAGGCAGAAGCAAGAGAATTGCTTAAGCCGAAAAGTTGGAGGTTGCTGTGAGCTGTGACCTACAGTGGCAAAGTGAAACTCTGTGCCCCCCAAAAAAGGAAGGCAAAGACAGCCTGGATGGGTGAGCTAGACCACTAATCTTATTTTTCCCATTTGAAAGTTCCTTCTTTGTTTTTTCTGACATCTGTTGTGCAAGAAAAGAGATATAATCATAACAGACTACGTGGCTTACTTTTGATCAATATTTAGGTAAACACTGGCCATTTATGGAGCCAAAACTTTTGGTGTAACTGTATATGAAAGATAAGGATAAAGGAACTGGGATAGTATGGGCCGGATGGTGGGGCAAAGGCAGAGAAAAAGTACGAACCCTCACCTTTCACAGCAGCAAATCAATAAGCAATGTCTACACTTAGAAAAATAAAATTAGGAAACAAAGTCAGGAACATATTACTTAGAAACATAGCAATAAACACAAAAGAGATAGCTTTAAGGCTTCCCTCTGAGAGGTGGAAAGGGGAGCGAGTAGTGATGGAGCAACGGACTGCTATCGCCCACATGCAGCTCATGCAGAAGTCAGGCCTGGATGTGAAGAAGAGGAGAGGGCGGGCATGGAGATTTACCTACCTTACATTTCACCTTGGTGTCTGAGGTTTCTATGTCACAGAGTCAAAGGGACCTTTAATATCTCAAGCCATGGATAGAATTATCAGTTGGTTAGACACACAGCCATCATAAGTCATCCTTACTTCAGAAAAGACAGCTCCTCAAGGGGATCGCCGCGTTTTCAACAACACAATTGAGGATGCAACTCAGGAAAGAGAGGAGAAGCGGGAGAGCTGGTGGCAGAAAAGATAGGAACTGACTGTCACATAACTATATGGCAGGCATTTTGTGATAATTTGTTTAATGCTGTTAGCAATCCTGGGAAATAGAAAATAGAATCTGAAGTTCAGAAAAGGGAATCATTAATAATGTGAACAATAATATTAGGCTATCATTTACTAAGCACTTACTAAGTGCCAGATGCTGTGGTGGGCACTTTGGATTACAAAGACTATTTTATTTTATTTTATTTTTACAAGGACTATTTTAAATCATCCTCATAAAAACCTTTGAGATGGGTGCTAATGGGGGTTTTAGTTGCTGTTTTACAGAAAAGAAAATTAGAGCTTGGAAAAGTTAAATAGCTTGAGATGGGTCACACAGTTGGAAGTTGTCAGGACCAGATTGTCCTTTTCTTATGAGGCACAGAGCCAGCCCTCCTTGCCTCTTTTTGCTATGCAAATGAGCCTCTCTTAAGGGGAAAACCCCCTATCTAATCCTACTGTACATGGCTTTGTCACACCACCTCACCACCATTTGTAGCTACTTGTCTTGGGCTCAATGATTACTTGTTAGCTGGTTTTGCGGAATAATCGAGAACTTATAAAGACTGGGTATGATGCCCATAATAGACATTCATTGTTTTTCCCTACCTGGAATCTCTACACCATTCTTCTAGTAATAATACCCTGATTTCCAGTTGGGGAACCACTCTCTTTCCATTAAGGAAGGTGATACATGATACATAACCCAGGCTTTTCTGGTCAGAACGTCCTATCCCTCTGGCCACAGGGATTGACACAGGAATGAGCAACTAATTCAAGCCAGAGCAATGAGAGAATGACCAGGGACTTTACTGGAAATACCAAGAACAAGCTCTCTTTCTGCTGGTATTAATAAGATCCTAGGATGTGGCCAGAAGCTTGGAAGTCTGGGGGCCAAAATAAGGAGAAAATTGCCTGATAATAGAAATCTACTTAGGAAAAAGCAGAAGTAAGAGGAAAAGACCAAGCTCTTCCAGTGTAGTTGAAGCATCTGGACTTGGCCTTGCCTGAATGTTTCCACTATTAAATCCCCTCCTATCATGTGAGGTGGTTATTTTCCCTCAGCCATAATCTACGAAGCTCCTTGAATTCAGGATTGCTACGAAACGTAAGAGAGAGAAAGAAGGGAGCTAAATAGATCGAGGCGAGTGAAGGAAACTGAGGAGTACTGAGAAGCGGGAGAAAGCCCCAAAGATGTGTTTTGTTTTCTGCAATTTCAATTTTCTTTAAAATGTCCTCAATTGCCCAGAAGAAGCCTAGGGTGGGCTCCTCAGACTCATCATCAGACCCCTTCCTTTTTCCAACTATATTTATTCTACACCTACTTGTAGCGAGCATTGTGCCAGGTAGAAGAAAGCTAAAAAAAAAAGTAGAGTCTTTAGTCTGTCAAAGCAAGTGATCTGTCAGGGAACAGGCAAATTACAAAGCAATGTATGAATGCAAAGGACAAGATGTCATTACATCGCAGACAATATTTTAAGCCACCAAACTTAGGATAGTGGAGATGAAAGACCTTGGCATAAGTGCTAAGTGAGTTTGGTTTTTAGGAATCATAAAAATCATAACACCTAATGTTTACTGTGTGCAGTTAAACATGTCAGGCATTACTTTTTCTGCTTTTCAGACATTAGTTCATCTAATCATGTGGGAATTGAGGCACCCATCAATTAAGTAATTTGCTGACAGTTACACAGCTAAAATATGATAGAGTGAGAGACCATTCTCTTTAGCTTCACCTACACTAAACTTCAGCAGTGAAAACAGCTTGGGGAAAAATAACTCCACACCAGAATAAAGGAAATCACAATGAAATAGCACTTCATACCTGTTAGAATGGCTGTTGAAGACAAGTGTTGGTGAGAATATGGAGAAAAGGGAACACTGGTACACTGTTGGTAGGAATGAAAGCTAGTACAGTCATTGTGGAAAATCAAATGGAGGCTCTTCAAAATACTAAAGCTAAAATTACTATGTGATCCACTAATTCCACTTCCCAGTATATACCCGAAGGATTTGAAATCAGGATGTTGAAGAGTTACCTGTATTGCCATGTTCATTGAGGCATTATTACGACAGTCAAGTTATAGAATCAACCTCAGTGCCCATCAACAGATGAAGAGATAAAAAAAATGTGACACACTTCTTGGAGGCAGGACACAATTATAAGAGGAACTTTACCTAACAAATGTGATCAGTGTAACCTGGGTCTCTGTACCTTCAATGAATCCTCAACAATAAAAAGAGAGAGAGAGAAAAGAAAATGTGGTGCAAATATACAATGAAATACTATTCAGCCTTAAAAAAAGGAAGGAAATTCTATCATTTGCAATAACATGGAGAAAATCAGAGAACAGTCTGCTAAGTGAAATAAGTTAGGCACAGAAGGTCAAATGCCACATGTTTTCACTTACCTGTGGGATGTAGAACAATTAAATTCATAGGAATAGAGTAGAATGGTGGTTACCAGAATCTGAGGAGGGAGGAAAAGGGGGAAATATTGATCAAAGGGTAGAAAGTTTCAGTTTGACGGGAGAAATAAAGGGTAAGTATTTGAGGTGATGAGGAAGTTCGTTACCTTGATTCAATTATCCACATTGTATACATGGATTATAACATCACTTTGTACCTCATAAATATATACAACTATAATCATTAACATACAATAAAGAAAAAAATTAAAAATTAAAAAATATGCATTTCTAACAAGTTTTCAAGTGATACTGCTGCTGCTGTCCAGGGGACCATATTTTAAAAATCACTGCCCTGGAGTATGCATAATCAGTACCATCTAGCAATCTAGGACCAGCCCCTACCTATCCAGTTCTTTGCTTTCAGCCCCACAGAACAGCCACAGTGACAAACTGGTGTGGTAGGTGATAAGCAGACCACCCAGGGACGAGACTATTGGGTGGAGGAGCTGGCTTAAGGAGGCTGTCATCATAGCTGATGGAGGAAAATTCAGTGTCTATTAGGAATGAAATTAGACTGGATATCAGGAGAGAACAGAAAAAGATAATGACCAAGAAATACTGTATATAATGTATATAAAAACTACATATACATATACATAAACTTTTTAAAGCTATGAATTGATTCTTTGATACCACCAGAAAGTAATACTTCATAATCCAAATTCTTTGTATTTCTATGGCCCTCATTCCTGAGGACTTTGTGAATTACTGACAGAGCCTGTTAATCTTCCAAACCTTTAAGGGTCTTCTGGGTGTTACTTGATTTGTCTTTCAAAAGAAAAAAAAAGAAAGAAAGAACTATACGCGTTTCCTGTTGCTTTTAAATGTTCCAGCATGAAAGCTTATAAATTGTATTTTGCGGATCCTAATTTGAAATATTTATTTCAGATGTTTTCCTCCCCATAACTGGAAATTGATTTCTTCACATCCTCAGTTCTCATTTCCACATTAACTCTACACACTGAATGCATACCAAACACGTTTTTTCAAAAAGATTTTTTAGGGGTTAAAAAAAATCCTAACACCTATTAGATATCTGTGTTTGTGGAATAAGAAGAGGGTGAATGTTCATCAGAAGCCACCAATTTCATCCTCTTTGGAAAAGTTTGAAGTATATTTCAAAATTCAAGGGTAGTAAGGGCAGACAATGAAAAGACCCAAGACCCAAGAGTTGGCAAGAAAGTAAAATCTGCTCAATACAGAGCAGTTCCTTACCACGAGTTGTAAAAATAACTACCGTGAACCAAATGCTCTGCACCACAGGGATTTTTTCATACCCTCCAGGGAAATTTTCCAAATTGCTTCAAAACGTGGTAAATCCAAGTTGGTTATCCATCACCTTCACACACGTCTTCTCTCACACTTTTTCTAATCTCACACAGATGTGGCCGGACTATGAAAGACTGGGTTCGACACACTTGTACCTCACTTAAAAAGAAAGCAGAATTTTAAAAATGTTTTTGAATTTCTGCCACCTACTGGCAACTCGAAGTGATAGAACTGAGCACAGGGTGTTCACACTTCCTGAGTGAGGCTGGTTCTGATCCTCCCCCGAAAGGACAGTTAGCACACGCTTTAACTGGTCTTCAGCACATGTGGATGAGTTGGTGAGGAAACAGTGTGGATTGAGTGGTTTGGAGGCTCGTTTCTAGGCCCCACAGCAATAGGTAAGCATCCCTTCCTGGTAGACCTCATTATAATGTAACGTGGCAGTTCTGCATCCCCTTCCCTGTGGGATGAGTCATAACGGCTTCACTGTTGCTGAGTTGGTGCTCAGATGGCGCTGCCATTTGCACACATGTTGCATAACCTTCAGTGGCAAAACCAGTATGTTTCTAGGTGTAATTCTAGAAGGCAGAGAGTGTGTGTGTTTGTGGACTGTGTGAAATACCCCTGAATATTGATCTGCATGGCATCTGGAATGCGTTCTGGGGAGCTCTTAGGTGGGGAAAGTGTAAAGGCTTTTGGGATTGCCACTCTGGTACGTAGAGCCAGGATAGTGGGGGGAAATCTTTCAGCTTGAATTATCATCTAGTTTCTGATGCTAATTTTTTGACAGCCTAAATCTAAACTAGGTTCTTGGATAATCTTCCCAAATCCAACCTTTAACAAAATAACCCACACACAGCATCATCTTTGCCTTAACCTTATAACTCCCCTAGTCCTGTTTTGTCATTTCTGGGTATGCTGAACTTCACTTCAAAAGAGTTCATTTCATTCCAAGGGGCAACCAGAGAGGGATCAAAGACTTCACTTCATTTTGCAAAGCCCAGGCTGGAGAGTTTATTACGCTGGGTCAGTCTTTCTTTGAAGATTGCTATATGTGTGGGGGTGAAACCTGAGTCCCAAGAAAGGCAGATGAGAAAAGCTTTGGGGCAGCCACCAGACAGGAAGGTGTCATTTATACTGAGAAAGGAAAGCAGCATCAGTAGATAAAAAAGTAGATTAAAAAGTTGAAGGTGTGTTGGACATATGGCAATGAGTAGGGACCATCTGGAAAAGTGGATATTATAAGAGGTCAGGTGATAATCAAAAGGAAAGTTGAAATAAAAAAGAAAAAGGAAAGAGAGAAAGAGAAAGAAAGAAAGAGAGGAAAAATTAATTAAAGGCCAAGAAATACACTGAGTGATTTATCAGTGCGTATGTGTTATGGTGAAAGGCCCAGCTCCATGGTGAAAGGTTCAGCCATATTAAATTTCTTTCGGTTCTGCAAGCTTGGTGTGCTCTCTGGTTTCTATGCCTTCATGCATGCCCTTCTCTCTGCTGGAATACTGTTCTCTTCCTGACCTGCCTGCATTTCCTTTTCACTGAATCAACTCCTCCAATCTATTGCTTAGGTCTCAGCTCAAGCCTCCCTTCCTCTGGGCAGTTGAAGGATATCCCTTACAGGCCTGAGTTACTCCATTTCTCATGGAGGAGTTCTTCCCCTTTGTCATGGGGCTTTCCACACTTCCTCTTGCTGTTCAACGTCTCTCTTTCCTGAGCTCCCTATGCTCAGTGATGGAGGAATCTTGTCTCTCTCACTCCCCTTGCCACTACAGCCTCAGCACCCAGCATGATACTTGCAATATGGTAGGCTGTTAATTTTCATTTCTGGAACAAATGAAAATGAGTTGAGGAGACCAGCCAAGCAATTCCTTGTGAAAACTCATTCTATCAATTTGCCATTTCTGGGACGACTTCCCTGCCATTGAGTGAGCAGAGATGAGGACTGACATCATCTTGGTCCTTCTCCCTTTATAACTGCAGTAGAATGCTAGGTCAAAGTCATTGTTGAATTTAACAAATCATGACTGTTCTCTCTTTCTTCCTGCTACAACAAGGCTATTCCTTCGAATAAGGCAAACTTTACTGTCTTCTTTGCTTATGTTTAGAGATATATCTCAACCATCTCTCAGCCGTGTACCCAATTTTCAAGTGAAATCTCTTCTTAGAACTCCAACACAGTGCATAGGTATTTTGTTAGAATAGCTTAATCATTTAAAAATTTAGATCAGATCATTTACTGATTTGATGAGCCTATGAGAGGAAGGCAAGTTGGTGTGTTTTGCTGTATGTTAATGGTGATGTGGGACATTTTTGAGTGTGTATCCTTTTACGAATTGCAATTTTCAACATAGTTTAGAGTATATTTAAAAATTATATATTAAACGTTAGGGCAATCTCTGTGTATGTTTGCACTGCAGATCAGGAAAACACCTCTGAGCCAGGCACAATTTTAAATGGTATTTTTGGCTTTTGTTTTTGAGACAGAGTCCCACTTTCTTGCCCGCAGCAGACTGCCATGGCATCATAGCTCACAGCAACTTCAAACTCTTGGGCTCAAGCGATCCTCTTGCCTCAGCCTCCCAAGTAGCTGGAACTACTGGTGCCTGCCACAATACCTGGCTAATTTTTTTAGAGACAGGGAGAAGCTGGTCAAGAGACCAGCTTGCTCAAGCTGGTCTTAAATTCCTGAGCTCAAGTGATCCACCTGCCTCGGCCTCTCAGAGTGCTGGGATTACAGGCATGAACCCTCACACCCAGCCTCCACAATTCTAAATATTTGGCCTATATCAACTCTTTCACTCTGCAGAACAACCCAAGGAGGCAAGTACTAATAAATATCCTGATTTTATAGACAAAGGCACTGAGGCGCAGAGAGGTTAAGTAGTTCACAAATTTACAGCTAGTAAGTGGTGTAACTAGGATTCAAATGCAAAAGTCTGGCTCCATTTGTTTACTCTTGTAACAAATGTTTGTTATGTGTCTATCGTGTACCATGCAGTGTTTCAGTGCCCAGGCAATGAACATAACAGACAAAAATTCCTGTCCAGGGGGCTCCCTGCTCTGGTGGCACTTCTGTTCCAGTGTTGTCATTTTTACTCACTACTACTCCACTCCTCTGACTGGTGATGCTGGGCTCTGTGGGAGGAGGGCAGGGTGATACAAAGCCAGAGTCAGGAAGAGACACTCAGGCTGACATTGGGAAGGTAAGAAGGTGCTGCCTAAGGAGACAGTGGCGGAAGGGCATCACAGGCACAGGAAACAGAGCAGAAGCTGAGCAGAGCCCAGGAGCAGCCTCTGTGTCATTGCCAACATCCTTTTCCTCGTCCTACCTCAGCAAAGGGATTGAAACCTCACCTGAAACGGACTGCTGGGAGCTTCCTGTTTTACAGAGTGTCATCCCGAACCGGCTTTAGCTTTCTCTCCCCACTATCTTTGCCGTTTCTTGCCCATCTTCCCTAACCTTGCCTCCTATTTCTTGCCTGCACCATGGTTGGTGTCCAACTGGATCGATTTCCCCAACTCTTGGTTTTCCTGCTTCCTTCTCCAGCTTATGACCTCCCCCAATTTTAGTCTCATGTCCTCTCTGCACAAGTAGTGTGCAACTCTGTGAATACTCACCCTTGTGTTCTCAGATCAGACATGACCTTACTCATTCACGGAACATTTGAGTAACAGGCACTGGTTTAAGGACTAAAAAATGATCTACAAAAATATATCCACATCCTAACCCCTGGAATGTATGCATGCTAGCTTATATGGCAAAAAGAAGATGGCAGGTGTGATTAAATTAAGGATCTTGAGATGAAGAGATTATCCTAGATTACCAAGGTGGGCCTTCGATGGAATTGTGTATATTCTTGTAAGACGGAGACATGTGTGGAGGAGAAAGCAATTGGAAGACAGAATAGAGACTGATTTGAAGATCCTGGCCTTGCAGATTGGAGAGTAATAAACAGCCACAAGTCAAGGAAAACTGACAACCACCAGAGCTGGAAGAGGCCACACATCTTCCTTGTGGCCTCTGGAAGAAGTGTGGTCCTGGCTGTCACCCAGTGATAACAGATTTTGGGATTCTGATCTCCAAAACTATGAGAGAATACATTTTTGTTGGTTTAAACTACCAGTTTGTGGTAAGATGTTATAGCATCAAGAAACTAATACAGTACCCTTTCTCTGGATGTTCCCCAAGGCATTCTTACGTGTTCTCATAGCACCCCATATTTTCTCCATCAGACAACCCACCACATCGAATACTAACTGCATGTTTCCACATCCTCTGTTAGATCAGAAACTCCCTGAAGGCAGAGACTGCACCTTATTCATCTTTACATGTCCCTGACTTTTTAGATAGTTTCTGGCACATAATAACTGCTCAATAAATTTTGGTTACACGAATAAACAGTGATGGAGGATTTCAGAGTAATTTAATTTTTTGTATGTGAAAACATTTTCTTTTCGATTAGACTGTGAGGCACCATGGCTTCATGTCACCTATGGTGCAAAGCACAGCGTGATGCATTGCTCCTTCCTGAGGGGGGGACACAGGTATCATCTCCCATGCTTAGTAATGGCTGCCTGGAAACCCAGTGAAATAGGACACCTTGAGTAAATAATGACATTTTTCATGGATGTGACAGTAGGGAGGGGGCTGTCTCTCTTTATATATACTTTGCCTTCCCTGACATGATTTTTGTTCATGAATAAGACATTTTTTTATTATTATTAAATCATAGCTATGTACGTTAATGCAATCATGGGGCACAATGTGCTGATTTTATATACCATTCGAAATATTTTCATCAAACTGGTGAACATAGCCTTCACAGCATTTTCTTAGTTATTGTGTTAAGACATTTATATTCTATATCTAGTAAATTTCACATGTACCCTTATAAGTGTGGTCCCACCAATTACCCTGCCTCCACCCATCCCTTACTCCTCTCCCCTCCTTCTCCCATTTCCCCTTCTTCTTGGGCTATAATTGGGTTATAGTTTTCATATGAAAGGTATAAATTGGTTTCATACATGAATAAGACATCTTATATAGCAACATGGAATGAATAATGATGCTGCCTCCAGAATCTTAGAACTAAAGTTTGGCATTTATAACTTCTCCATGGCAGTGCTGTCTTCCCATGTTCTTAGTTTCTGCTGTCTAGTGTGTATGTCCATCTTTCACCCAACATTTCCAACATTAGGTGCAGGACATACACAATCCTTGACCTCAAAAAGTGAGAAGACCAGTCCAGGTCTGTGGTGTGAGGAGGGCTACTGGGCTGGTTCATGAATGCTGTAGTGAAGCTATGGCAGAGTGAGAATCTCAGAAGCAAATGAAGAGTGAAATCTTTAGGCAAAGATCTTGTATTAAATTTAGAAACAGGCTCTTGAGGCATTGAGTGGAGGGAGGGGGAGAAGGATCAGGAGGAAGTGTGTGACTCAGTGGCTCTCCACCTTCAGCTCAGGTCCCAAAGGAGGTCTGGGCTGTCTGGCTGATTTTGTGGTGAGGCTGGTAAAAATTTAGCATTTCGGTCACTCCCTGTCCCCTGAGCAGAACTCCGGAAGCAGGATCAATAAGGAAACATCGTCAGCAGCTAAAGGATGCTATAAATCTTTTCAACCCTGAATAGAACCATTTGGGAGGGGACTAGCTGAGGCCTTGGAAGGTGCTAAGGCGAAGTTTGGGGTTCCATTCTAATGAGCAATTTCAGCTGCTGAAAGCTGCACTGCTGGAGGAAGACAACAGGGAGCTGATGTTGGTGATTTTCTACAGTATTTTCAACCACCCTTGGGGCAGAAAACAATGCCTTTACAGACAGTTATAAAAATGGGATATTTGCCAAAAATATAATGTGCATATATCAAGGTGCCAGGTACCATCACAAAGGTAAATTTGACCCATTCCTTCACCCACCCAAACAGGGATCTGATGAAGAGGACGTGGGCCCTGGAATAATGATGATCTGTGGTGGAGTCTAACACGTGCCTCAAAAGCTGTGTGATCTTAGGCAAGTTCCATCACTGCTCTGAGCTTCAGTTCCCCCATCTATAAAATGATCATAATATTACTACCTATATCACTGAATGCATATTAGGAGATAAAGGAACATAACTATGTGCTGAGAAGATACTTAATGTTAATTTAACATAACTTTTACAAGGGAGTGGCTCTAGAGTCCAGGAACAAGTTGCAGATCACAAAAGAACAGGAGATTGAGGGCCTGCCTTGGTGACTGAGAATTATTCACTTATGGTAAGATTGTAGAAAAATAGTGTGGTTAGTATCTGTTGCTCCTCGCCCATTTCTTCAGCAAACATTTACTGGGCCCCTGGAGTGAGCCAGGCACACGGCAAGGTCCTGGGCGTGCAGAGATTATCAAGCATTCCCAGCTGTATCTTAAGTTCCGTGAGAGTAAGGCCCATGCCCTACTGGTTTACCATTATAGTTCTAGCACTTAGTATCACTACAGAGAGGTAGGTTAGTAGGTGTTGAATAATTATTTCTTTTTATTTCAGTCTCTGTGGAGACTGTCAAAAATTGCCAATGCCGGCTATATTTCAAGTTGTCATGGAAGGGTACTGGGAAAAGTTTTCAATTTGCAATAATCGTGCCTTGGATAAACCTCGTTGGCTATGATACTGCCACTGTGCAAAGCTGAGTAATTATTTCTTAATTAGGAAAGCAGGTGTTTAAGAATTATTTTTAATTCAAAAAAGCAATAATAAAAAATACCTACCCCAAATTACCCATGTTCGCATTTGGCTCCATACTGCCAGTGGATGAGAGTCCCACATCCCCCATCTCCACCTACACTTGGCACTGTCCAGCTTTCTAATTATTGTCCGTATAAATTGCATAAAGCAATGACTCGTTTAGTTTGATTCACTTTTTTCGATCCCTAATATATTTGAGTAGAAATTTAAATACTTACTAATCTTTTGGGGTTTCTTTCCTGAAAATTGCCTGTTCATGTCCTTTGCCCAGTTCTGCCCCTTCCTGGGTGTATCTTCCAAATAGATTCTTAAAAGTGACCATAAAGAACAATGTCCAAGAGCAGCCACTGCTGTCATTGCGGTGGCAGGGAGTTGGGGGCAGCGTGAAGATCCCTTACTCAGAGGGTTCACTGGTAGAGGTGGTAAATTCATATCCTGAGGTACTATGGGGCCATTCTCACTGATGAACTATATGTGTTAACTGGTGCACAGATGCAAAAACATCCCCTAAAAACACAGGGATGGGAGCTAAAAGAGTCAAAAGGAGATCTATAACACAATACCATTCATATGTACATTACACATCCATGCATATAAAAAAACCATGTCAGTGCATATTTTTTAAAGAACATATTAAACACGTTAGAGAGATTTTTTGGGGTGGGTGGTGATGACAGGGACTAGAAGTGAAGAATAAGAATAAAGAGAATAAAGACATAAATTAAATACAAGAAGAACCTTGCACAGTCTGGTAATGACAATACATGGAGAATTGAGTAAAAGAAATTCAATCCCGTGTACCTGAGATCTGATAGTAATAAAAATAATAATCAAAAATTATACATACAGGGACATAATGTGCTGCTTTATATTTCTATGCTTCTTTCAATCTTTCAAAGCATTGTGTAGCTATTTTATTTGGTGGTAACAAGCAGCCATTGAGGAAGATAGTTAAGATAGTTATTCCTCTCCTCTATGTAGAGAAGGAAATGCACTTAGATTGATTTTGCCAGGGAAGATGTTAGGTAGGACCTAGGAACTTCCTCTCTGAACCTGTCTTCTTTCTGCTACAGAGGATTGGTCAGTTGCTGTCACTAGGCTCCCTGAAGACCAGTGAAATTTGAATAGAGCCCTCCATTTACCTTTCTTCACTTGTCCTTCCTGTCAAGTAAAAACCCATGTGCTTTAGCGGGCTTCCCACTTTTCTATACACCTCGGCTATTACCACTGTTCACACATAGGGCTCCCATTGACCCTGGCTCTCTCCCTAATTGAACCCGAGGACTAAAACATCCTTTACAATAAGCACTTCTTTGTAATAGACAGATTTCCTGGACCCATAAAACAGCTTTTAGAAAAGGCAAGCTGTATTTAAAGAAGACATTAATATAGTGCCACAAAAATGAGGTTTGCCGACATAGGACTCTCTGAATGATTTACTTTAAATAAATTAACACTAAAATTTACATTTACCTTTGAAAGTCCAATTTACTGGAGACACTGAGGGTGTGCTCCCTGGAGAATGGAAATAATGAGAAACACCAGCCTTCGTTTGACTGCTTTGCTAAGAACCATAATGATGAAATGATGACTTTTTCCTGGGAAATTTTTCTCTCGTCAATGCTCAGACCATCCATGAAAGAGTCCCCATTTTCTCAGCAGTCCTTTTGTTTGCCAACAAGGTGAGCTTAGCACCCAGATGGGGGCAGGGGACAGTGGATAACATGGAGGTAAGAAAATCCAATAGAATTGAGAAGTTAAGAATTATCAGCATAATAAAATAGGTAGAAGTTATTGCTAAATTAGTCACATGTTATTATCTCATTTAATCCTTGTAAAAATTCTATAAAGTTGGATCTGATATTAATCCCTTTTGACAGATGAGAAAACCATGGCTTAAGTAGTTAACTCCTCATGCTCACATAGCTAACAAGTGGTGGATCTAGTATTCAGACAAAGGGAGACTTGAGAGTCCACACTTAGATTTTTCTTTTAAATACTTGCCAAGTTACCAATAATTACTACAATTTAAATAATTATCAAATTTGCATGATCATTATGGAAAATTGAAAAAGACAGAAAAAAGTATACAGAAACAGAAAAAAAAAATTACCTTCCTCTTTGCAGCCAGAGTTAATTATTACCCAGGATGCTTAGGCCTAATTATTTTGGCATAGTCTCTTCTTGTAAGAAGAATTCATTTAGGTTTTGTAGAGACTGAGAACATTTTTTCACGTCTTGGGGGCAAGGTGGACAGGGAGTGTCTCTTTCTAGATGAGAGATAAAGGAGTGACCCTCTGGCCTATGGAAATGAGTGCATGAATTTATCTGTCCTTTCTGACTGGCCGCTGACCAGTGAGGCTGATGAGCACAGTGGGATTCCTGGGCACATGTGGCTCCAGCATATGGTGCTGCTGCCCTGGGCCTGGTAATGACGTCTCCTCCTCATTGCTCGGGGCCATGGAACAGCCCTGGCCAGTGTAGGAACAGGGACAAGGAAGTCACCCGAATCTCCTGCCTGGAGGTGATGCCTGTACCCGGCAAATTCGCCTTTTGTGACTTCTGGCCCCCAGTGTCCCAGGCTGTGCCAAGAGAGCTCGCACTTGACACCACCCACACTGGCACACGTGTGATCCAGCAGCAGAGCATGGCGGTGGGAGCTTGGGCTTTCAAATAAGGGGCAAGTTATAGCTTTGCCACGTTTGTACCTTGTGAATCATGGCCAATGGTTCAACCTCTTAAATTTCACTTTCCTTAACTATAAAATTAGGCAGTGGATTTAAGACTGTGGGTGTCAGAATCAGGCTGTGGACTTCTAAATCCTAACTGTCACTAACCAGCTGGATAACCGTGGGAAACTGCTAAGCTTGTCCGTGTCTCCACTTTTTTCACATATTAGATAGGAATAAATGGACAGCATCTACTGGCCAGGGAAAAATAAAGTGAGATGGTACATTGTAAAGCACTCAGTGGAAGTACTTGGACTTGTTTTTGTTATGACTATTAAAATCATGGAGGGGGGTGATTATGGTACTTACCTCATAATATCTTTGTAAGGATTAATTAAAATAAGATAAACAAAGCACTTTAAAAAGTGTATTTAGCTGGATCGCAACCAGCCTCTGCTACCAAAGGAAAAAAAAAAAGTGTATTTAGCTTGGAAGTATAGTCGTTTGGGTCAAGCACCTTAAAGTCATCTTTAATTTCTTTTTTCCCCACTCCCAAAGTTATTCTACCATCAAATAGGGCCCCTTCTACTGTCAAAAAATACCCAGAATTCAACATGTCTCCTCTCCTTCCTACTGTCCCTTAGTCCAAATCACCATCATTCTCCCCTAGATGGTTTATTTCCCTTATAGCCTTCCATCTGGTTATCTGACTTCTGTCCTTGTCCCCATACAGTGTCTGTTCCATAGAGCAACCTTTAAGGTTTTTGGTTTTGTTATCTTTTTAACTTTTTATTGTTTAAGAGCTCACATTCACCCTTTGCCCAGCTTCCCTGTGTCATATTCATACAGCAATCAACACCAAGACTCTAATGTAGGAACAAGACTATTAACTCCAGTTCTTATTTGAAACTCACCATCTCCCCGCTGTGTGTTGTGTACACACGAGTCTGGATGCTATGAAGGGTCCCATGTACGTTGCTGTAAGTGTTCACCTCTTCAGTCTCCTCCAGTCTGTGCCAGTCTCAGTGTTTGCTTGTCTTTAACAATCTTTTGATCAGTACTGGCCAATAACTGTATTGCAGATGTCCATCAGGGTGGGTTTCATGATGAGGTGATGTGTTTTTAGCAAGCACACCATGGATGTGATATAGTGCCCTTCTTAGTGACCTAACCTCTGCATACATAATGTAAATATGTCTTGTTGGTGATGTTGACCTTGATCTCTTATTTCCAAATGATGCTTATCAGGTTTCTTGACCACAAAGTTACCAGTTTTTGTATCGTATCTGGCTGCTTTGAATCTGCCATAATAGTCTTAGTAGTCATTGGTGGGTATTGCCTGCAGCAACTATTATTGTGGGTGTTCTAATGGTGATTTTTTTCTTTTTTTTTTTATTAGATCATAACTGTGTCCATTGCTACAATTGTGGGGTACAATGTGCTGATTTTATATAGCATTTGGAATGTCTACATCAAACTGGTTAACATAGCATTCACCTCACTTATTCAATTGCTGTGTTTAGACATTTATACTCTATCAATATATTTGACATGTACCCTTACTATATGCACAGTAAGTGAGGTCCACCGATTACCCTCCCACCACCCGTCCACCCCCCCAACCCCTCTCCTCACTCTCCTCGTCTCTCCTTTCTGGGCTATAATTATGTTATATCATTTGTATGAAAGTGTGGGTGATTATATATTGATTTCATAATAGTATTAAGTACATTGGCTATTTTTTTTCATTCTTGAGATACTTCACTAAGAAGAATATGATCCAGCTCCATCCATGTAAACATAAAAGAGGTAAAGTCTCCATCTTTTTGTGGCTGCATAATATTCCATGGTGTACATATACCACAATTTGTTAATCCATTCAAGGGTCGATGGGCACTTGGGCTGCTTCCATGACTTGGCAATTATGAATTAGGCTGCAATAAACATTCTTGTGCAAATGTGTTTGCTGTAAAGTGATTTTTGGTCATCTGGATATATACCTAATTGAGGAATTGCAGGATCAAATGGCAGATCTACTTTCCGTTCCCTGAGTGTTCTCCGAACTTCTTTCTAGAAGGGACGTATTAGTTGGCATTCCCACCAGCAGTACAGAAGTGTTCCCTTCTCTCCACATCCATATCAACATCTGTACTTTTGGGATTTTGTTATATGGATACTCTTACAGGAGTTAAATGATATTGCAAAGTGGTTTTGATTTGCATTTCTTTGATGATGAGCATTTTTTCATTTGTCTATAGGCCGTGCACCTGTCTTCTGACAGTGATTTTATATATCTTGTTCACTTATTCTACATTTGTATTTTGTTCATCTTGTATTTTTTGCTGCCACAGTCCTGGAAACAACTTCTCTAAGACGCCCTGGTTTCTTCCATTGGAAATGGTCCCATGGTTCAAATGATCCAAGACAAGATCTAGGTGCTGGATATACTGTTATATGGGGCCCGTCAGAGGACCATGTGTATATACACCATGTATGACAATCCTGATACAGCAGCCTTTGGAACATAAGACAACCCAAGTCATACTCTGATCAAAACCCTCCTTTGACTTCTCATCTCTCTCACCTCCTACAATGGCTTATACCTCCCTACTTGATCCTGACCCCTACTTCTGCTCTAACCTCACACCCTTCTATTTTCATCTCACTCCAGCCACTCTGGCCTCTTTGCTATTGCTCCAGAACCAAGCATATTCACACCTCAGGGTCTTTGTATTTACTCCCCCCTGACTCCAACTTCCCTCCTCTCAATGGCTCATTCCCTTAATTTAGATATGGGATATCACCTTATGAGAGATGTTATTCCTTACTACCCAATATAAAATGACAAATTCTCCACTCCAATATTCTCTATGCTCTTTATCTTGCTTCAATTTTTATCCTGTACTTAACAACATCTAATATACTATGAGGTTAAATAGTTAAGTTTGCAAACTCATCCTAAAAATAATTCTACCCACCTCATTGTTGAATATCCCTCCAGTTACCTTTGAAGTACTCCTCTTGGGAAGCTATATACTGACACCAGTGCCTAGTCCACCCTTCCAAGAAATTTTGGAATTCTTTTTCTGGAATAGCCATCAGAGCTGTCATCATACTAGGGTCTGACAATTAAGTTTGTGATCTCAACCTAGAAAAGGCCTTTGAAGGGCGAACTAAGGCTGGTGTTGCTACATGGCTTCCCAAGGAAGTGCCTCGAAGGTGACTGTGGTGATATTCAACAATGATGTACGTAGCACTTTTTCTAAGATGAATTCTTGACCTGAATTGTTGGACCTTGTATAAGTTCACATATTTACTGGTGTTTGTCTCTCTATGAGAATTTAAGTTCTGTGTTTTTTTCACTCCTACATCCCTAGCATCCAGAAGAGTGCCTGGCACACAGCAGGCACTCAGTAAGTATTTTTTGAATGAATATATGAGTGAATGGTCATGAGCATGAGCTTTGGAATCAGAAAAAAAAAAAATCTATGCACCACTACACTACAACTACAAAAGCCAGCTGAGGGAAACAGGGCATGTTTCATATATGCTCTTCTGTTAGTTTTACAGCTGGAGAAAATAATTCTTAGCTCATAGAGGGTCCTTGTGAAAACTCAGATAATGTGAAGCGATCTTTATTGAATGAATGACCATGTTAAGTGCTTGGCAATAATACTTAATAAATGGTAGTTATTAGCATCATCATGATGATTAGCTTCCAATAAAGGAATCCAGAACTGGGTTTACCGTGGACGTTCTCCCACCCCTTTGGGAGAACTCTTTTAGTAAGTACCCTCCTCCAAGCAGGAAGCTTCAGAGGGGAAGCCCTCATTCCCACCTCCACTGGCTGCCTGAATAAGTGTTTTTGCAGAGGCTCTGGGACCAATGAAACATTCTCCAGAGCCCTAAGTCATGTTTGATGTGCTGGCCTGTACCAGGAAACCCAAAAGGTGTAACTAATTTGTTCAACACAAATATAAAACAGGCTCCTTCCAGTTATATCTGGAAGGAACACGCAGGGAAACAAAGATGGGCCCAAGGTTTGCCAGGATGACACCAGACCCCCTCAAAGAACAACTTCCTTCAGAAAGACTACAGTCAGCTGGGGGATTCAAACCCTCTCTACCTGATGCCGCTCCACACGCTGATACTGGACAGCACTCTAGAGTTTCTGGGGGAAGCTGAAAGGCAGGAATAATTTAAGGTTTCCAGTTTTAGGCGGGTCAGGGGCTCCCCAGGGCACTGTCCTCTAGGCAGATTCCCAACCGGGATCCCCTGTGGGCCTTGATTTGCTTCCCTCTGTCCTGACGCTGACACAAGAGGGGTGTTTCCATTCTCCCAATGTCCCTCATGCAATTTCCCGGTCTAATGCTGACTCGTTTATGCAGGCTTTGCCCTAGCAGCTGTGAGCCGGGAAATGGGCTGAGACACCCGGAGGAGGCCTCCCAGCCATCTAGCCTCAGGAAATAAGATGTTGGCTCCTTGCCACACAGTGTCGGTCAGTCTTTTCAGGGCCTTAGAAAGTGTGGAGAGAAGTCTGGGTTGTTTCTGAACCCAGATTTGAAGGAAGGGCCTGACTCTGTACTAGGAGTTCGGGACACCAAGTAGTGATTTAAAAGAGTTTCCAAAAAATAATAAATGGGACTTAATTAAACTGAATAACTTCTGTACAGCTAAGGAGACAACAAGCAAAGCAAATAGATAAGCTACACAATGGGAAAGGATATTTGTGTATTATAAATTGGACAAAAGCTTGATAACTAGGATCTACAGAGAACTCAAAGTAATCAACATAAAAAGAGCCAACAATTTCTTATGTCATTGGGCAAGAGAAATGAATAGAACTTTCTCTAAAAAAGATAGACAAATTGCTAACAAGCATATGAAAAAATGCTCATTATCCCTAATTGTCAGAGAAAAGCAAATCAAAACCACCCAGATAACATCTAACCCAGTGAGAATGTCCCACATCATAAAATCTCAAAACTGCAGATGCTTGACTTGGTGCCTGTAACTCAGTGGCTAGGGCACCTGCAACATACACCAAGGCTGGTGGGTTTGAACCTGGCCCAGGCCTTCTAAAAACAACAATGACAACTACAACCAAAAAATAGCAGGTGTTGTGGTTGGCACCTATAGTCCCAGCTACTTGGGAGGCTGAGGCAAGAGAATCGCTTAAGCCCAAGAGTTTGAAGTTGCTGTGAGCTGTGGCACAACAGCACTGTACCAAGGGCAACATAGTGAGATTCTGTCTCAAAAAAATAAACAAAAAAACTGAAGATGCTGGCATGGATGTGGAGAGAAGGGAACACTGCTACATTGCTGGTGGGATTGCAAACTAATACAACCTTTTTGGAAGGAAATATGGAGAATCTTCTCAAATTGGACCACCCATTTGACCCTGCAATCCCATTACTGGGCATCAACTCAGAAAAAAAAATCCTTTTATCATAAGGACATTTGCACTAGACTGTTTAATGCAGCTCAATTTACAATTGACAAAATGTGGAAATGGCCTAAATGCCCACCAACACAGGAATGGATTAATAAGCTGTGGTATGTTTATACCATGGAATACTATCCAGCCATTAAAAAAGATGGAGATTTTACATCCTTTGTATTAAACTGGATGGAAGTAGAACACATTATTCTTAGTCAAGCATCACAAGAATGGAGAAGCAAGAATCCTATGTACTCAATTCTGATATGAGGACAATTGAGGACCTAGTACATGGTGTGGGATGGGGGAAGGGAGTGCAAAGAGAGAGAGGGAAGGAGAGTGATAGGGGTTCACGGGGTGTGACCTCTTGGGGATGGGACACAATTATAATAGAGACTTTGCCTAACAAATGCAATCAGTGTAACATGGTTCTTTGTAACCTCAATGAATCCCCAACAATAAAAAATAAATAAATAAAATTAAAAAAAAAAGAGTTTCCAGAAGATTTAATGCAAGGTGAGGAGGCTGGAGGGAGCTTGTGGCTAGTTTTCTAAAGCGGAGTCTGGTGTTAGCAAGGGTCATCAATGGACATCGATGCCCAGAATTTCCTTCCCACCTGGCTACTTTGTTAGTAGCATGAGTTCCTCAATCCATTAAATTACTATGAAATCAAATGAGATCGTGAATATGAAAACTCTTCATGAAGTGTGCTGTGAATGCAAGGCTCCACCACGATCTCTCCCCAATCCCTACTGTGTGCTCATCTGCCTGTGTTCTGTGATGACTTCTCATTCTCTGTCTCTCTGCACATACGCACACACACTCACCGACCCACTTACCCAGTTGGAGTCTGGAGGATTCATCCATTCATGATTAAGTGGTAATAGATACGTGGGCTCCGTATTGGACTCCTCGGTTCAAAGCACAGGCCTGCTGCTTTCCAGCTGAGTGACTTCGGATGATATGTTATTTAACCACTCTGTACTCCAGTTTTCTTATCTTAAAATGCTAATGGTGATGATGATGGTCCCCACTTCCACTGAGGAGTTATGAAGTCTTTGAGCCACATTTAGTCTCTATCCTCAGTAAATAAACTTAAGCACTAATTTTCTCATAGAACAATCAGTGATTTAAAAAAAAAAAAAAGGAAATATAATCACAAGTACCTTATGCTAAAACTACACTGTGTGGATCTCAGTCTTATTATTATTTTTTTTTTTTTTGAGCAGTTATCCTAAGGTCTTAAAGGGCCCCGATTAAGATTATGAATATAAGTCACTGTTGTGTGAGATGGAGAGATAGTTGGTGAATTTGAGTATCATGTTGTGGAAATTCTAACTGCCTAAAATGAATCTTTCAGGTCATGCTCTGTGGCTTTCATTTGATGCTGAAAGGGGCCAAATAAGAGCAATATTATTGCCAAACTGAAGTCACCAGACAGTTCTTCCTTTGAATGCCTAAGGGTGATGTTTGAAAACTCTGTCATTACTTATAATGTGACCTCTCGTGTGTCTGGGAGCAGAAGTCCATTGGCACAGTGCACTCCCCAGAGCCAGTTGTATGAAACACTTGCTCCTTAGGGTGTTAATATATGTTGCATGAAAAAACAAACCCATGTTATATGTTTCCCTGTAGCCCTCTCAGCGCCTTTGATGTGCTAATGCATGCTGAGAACCTTCAAGGTTAGACTGTTGTAAAAACATCCCTCAAACATCTTTGACACCAAATCTTTCTATGATGGAGCTTATATGACCTTGAAAAATGCTATCCTGGTGGGAAGCATAG
Source organism: Perodicticus potto (assembly GCA_963574655.1). NCBI lineage: Eukaryota > Metazoa > Chordata > Mammalia > Primates > Lorisidae > Perodicticus > Perodicticus potto. Next base: position 53,378 of record CAUYRH010056807.1, read on the forward strand.
CGCTTTGGAGTCAAACATAATTAGAAGAGTCATGGGCCCACCTATGACAATAATTTGTAAGACAAATTACTTCATTTCTCTGAGATTCACTTCTCACATCTATAAAACAGGGACAAAATACCCTGTGATTTGTTACATGAATATAGAAAAATGATGTGTCTACATACGGATGGATACAAAAATTTATACTGATATTTCTTGCCAACAGGTTCTCTTGATAACCAGCCTCTCCCATCTCTCTAAATCCATGCTGTCCTGTGTAGAGACATTAGTCACATGTGGCCATTAAGCCCTTGACATGTGGCTAATCTGTAAATGTAAAATATGTCCCAAATTTTGAGGGCCTACCATAAAAAATACATATATATGTAATATGATTGCATTGATTACATATTGCGATGATGATATTTGGTTAAACAAAATATAGTATTATAATTATTTCACTTGTTCTCTTTTACCCTTTTAAATAAATCCACTACTAAAAATTATTTAATCATTTAGTGCTTACTTAAGTTTTTTTTAATCAGAGAGTATTGTCTACCTGTTTGAATGGGTCTTAGAATTGTTCCATTTTTTAGACTTGTTTTCCCCCACTTAATTCATTGTCTGACAGCTGAGCAGAGTCACAGACTAAGTAGTTCTTTGAAGGGCTAATGGCCTGACTCAATTTCTAGGACATGGCCAGCAGGATCCTTCCTGCCTCATAAATGCTCGGTTGGGCTTTGAAAGAGTTAATGAATTAGCTTAAGAAAATGAATAGGCTGTTAACAAAGAGACAGATTTCAAAGTCAAGTTAGGAGAAAGCATTATTTGGTCTGGAGTCCACTGTTTTGGTCTGACCTTTGATAACATAACAGCCGTACACTCTGTCAGCATCTCACAGACAGGCCAGCACTGCCAATTTAATCACCAATTAAGAGTGTCTGTATCAACTGGATCCTTCCTCAAGGCTGTGCCAGAGTTGACTAAAACAGATCACCACCTCAGCAACATCAAATAAGTATTTTCCTTCAATCAAAGAGTTTCTAGGCCCACTAATATCAACCCATCCAAGGGAATTGGTGGTGCCTGGACATTGGGCATAGGAGGTGATATGGAAACAGGCAAGATGAGGGAAGAGGGAGAAATGAAGAATTCCTCTAGAAATGAAGAATTCCTCTCAGGCTCTGGCTATGTCTGTTTAAAGACACATATCACTGCCTGCCCACCCTGCATCTGATCTCTAGAACACAGCTCTGAGGAAGTTTCTAGGGAAGACTCAGTCTCACATCTGATCCACCTTTCTGTTATCATCTGATACAGAACCTTGAACTTGAGTTTTCAATAAATATAAAAATAAGCGAGAGAAAAGAAGAAAGAATGGAAGGAAGGAAGAAAAGAGAGAAGGAAGGCAGAGAGAGAGGGAGGGGATAAACAGAGGAAGGAAGGAGGGATTAAGAAGCACAATTTGTTAAAAAATCTTAGTCTGAGTTCTCCAGATAATTCCCCAGGTTATTTTCAGGGTCCCCGAATTAATCATTAAACTTCTGGAGTTTACCATATACCACATAATCTCTTTAGACCAGTAGGCGTGCAGTCAAAAATTTTCAAGATCATTAAATTATTTTCGAAAGAAGTTCAAAGCACAGTAAGTACATCCTTTTTTTTAAAACTCTTTTTAAAAAATCAACATAATTTAAGTGTGTGGAAGTTTAGTATAGGTTCAAGCAGGCCATGAGATAAAAATGGTGGAAACACTGCCTTAGAGTCTCAGAGGAAGTCATCCAAGTTGGGTTTGTGAACATCAAATAGATTTTCTTTAAGTTAGCCCAACACACACACACACACACACACACACACACACACACTAGTCCCTTGCCATGCTGTCACTCAGTCTTGGTTTTTATTTCCACACACAGTGTTGGAATTTTGTTTTTTGTATTTGTACCTAATCTCTTTCTACAAAGATCTGAGAACATTTGCCACAGACAATGATACCTATAACACAATAAAATAGCATGCCTATCAAATGAGAATCACACTTAGGGGTACTAGAAATAGAAAAGCAAGGCTAGGTAGAGATACAGCCAAAGGTCGCACCAAGTATCACCTGGGTCCTGCAGAGGGGGCCTCTGGTTTGACCTCAGCCAGGCGGCGTTCTGCCTACAGAACTATTTCTGCAAGGTTTTTTCCCTACCAGGCATTGAGGCCTTTAAGCCTCCTCAAGCCAATTCCCTTTTCCTCCCAGGTCAGCCCCAAAGGACAGACTGGTCTCCTGGTACTACACTGCAGTGGACAAGAAGAGGGGGAGGGGCAGGAGATGGAGCAGGAACAGCAATTAAGAAATACCCATTATTGCCCTAATTGAGCTGAGGGGAAGCGTGGGATAGCCAGCAGTGTGGTTTGCGCCAACATCCTTCCAATAAGCAGTGTCTGTGTGGGGAGGAAGTCTGGGCCTTCCCCTCATCCATTCTCAGCATTCCCATCAGAAGGCCCGGAAGCATAAGCCTAGAGCTGTTGGCAGGGCCAGGCTTGTGTGGGTGAGATGGTGTTGTTCTCTGCTCCTCACTCCCAGCCAGCCTTGCCTTTCCCCACCAGAGCCCAGGCCCAAGCACGTCTTCTGTTTCCTGTAAGGCTGGTGGCACACTGCTGGCAGTGTCTCCTGAGGAACCGATGGCAATGCAGGGGGTCTAATTAAGCCCTTCAAACACAGTGCCCTGGAGGTGGGCGAGGGTGCCCAGAGCTGCACTCACTGCGCTGGCTGCAGCTGCCCCTCCGTGCCCTACCATGCCATGCCAGCTCTGCCCTTCCAGCCCACATTCCTGTTGAGAGGGGCCTGACCTCTAGCCCCCTGATTAGAGATGATGATGCTATTTTTAAAAACAATTCCTCCCTAATGAGCTTCTACATCCCTGTTTCCGGTCAAAGCCCACAAGAGGTAGGAGCTGGGCAGAGCCTGTGTCCTTAGCAGCTGGCTCAACCCGGAGGCTCTCAGCAGCCTCATTATCACAATTCCCAGAACTGGCGCAGGTCTTCATCTGGGAGCTTGTACCTTGTTAGTGGCTTGAGGCTGATTCATCTCTCTCCTGCCTATGGGGGAATGGTGCAAACCCCTAAAACACATTTATCTATCTCCATTGGTAGCAGGAACTTGGCACAGGAGAAGCTGAGAACTTGTTTTCAAAGGTTTCATGCTATGGGATAGGAAAGAGGAAGCTCGGTATGGATACCCCCACTTGTAATAAAATTCATGCTCCAAAGGAAGCATGTGACGCGTAGCATTCCTGGTCTAGAATAAGGGGAGTATAACTCACAGGTCATGGTGAGAGGTCCTTCTTATTCCTTGAGATACAGATAAGATTGGACCAAAACTCCCCCTTCCATTACCCCATAGAATTCCAAGACGTTCCCCAGATTTCTGCAGATACATGGAGAGCTTGCGTTACCATTGTCATCTCTGGGCTCCTGTTGAATATATCTCTGCATGGTGTTTGTGTTTTGCAAGGACCCCATGCCAAATTCAGCTCCATTCCTAGATTTTCATACTGACATGAATATGCAGGCGTACCTCAGAGATATCACAGGTACCACAATAAACTGAGGATCCCAATAGAGTCACACACAGTTTTTGACTTTTCAGTGCACAGAAGAGTTATGCTTACATTTTGCTATATTCTATTAAGTGTTTAATAGCACTATGTCTGAAAAGACAATGTACATACCTTAACAAAAGATAATCTATTGCTAAAAAACGCTATCCATTACGTGAGCCTTCACCAAGCTATCATCTTTTCGCCTCATGGTTGATAGCTGCTGACTGATCAGGTTGGGGTGGCTATGGCAATTTCGTACAATAAGACAACCGTGACGTTTCCCATATGGCTTGCCGCTTCCTTTCACAAAAGATTTTTCTTTAGCATGCAATGCTATTTGATAGCATTTTACTCACAGTAGAACTATGGAGTCAATCCTCTCAAACCTGCCACGGTGTTATCACCTAAGTTTATGGAATACTGTAAATCCTTTGTTGTCATTTCAACAATGTTCATGACGTCTATACCAGGAGTAGATTCCATTTCAAGAAACCACTTTCTTTGCTCATCCATATGAAGCAAATCCTCATTCATTCCCGTTTGATTATGAGATTGCAGCAATTCATTCACATGTTCAGGCTCCACTTCTAATTCTAGTTCTCTTGCTGTTTCTACCATATCTGCAGTGACTTCCTCCACTGAAGTTCTGAAGCTCTCCAAGTCCTGCATGAGGTTTGGAATCAACATTCAAACTCCTGTTAATGTTGATATTTCAATAGCCTATAAATCAGAGTATTCTTAACGGCATCTAGATTGGTGAACCATTTCAGAAGTTTTTTAATTTACTTTTCCCAGATCTATCAGAATAATCACTGCTATGGCACCTATTACAAAATGTATATCTTAAATGATAAGACTTGACAGAAAAAACACTTCTTGACCCAGAGTACAGCATGGATGTTGTGTTCACAGGCATGAAAACAGCACTAATCTCCTTGCACATCCCTGTCAGGTACTTGGGTGACCAGGTGAGCAGAAATACTGTGAAAGGAATCTTTTCTTCCTGATCAGTAAGTCTCAATGGTGGGCTTAACCATGCTGTAAACAGACATACTGTCATCTAAGCTTTTTCATTCCCTTAAAAGAGCACAGACACAATAGATTTAGCATAATTCTTAAGGGCCCTAGGATTTCAGAATGATAAAATGGCATTGGCTTCAATTAAAGTAGCCAGTTGCCCTAACCCCTAACAAGAGAGTTGGCCTGTCCTTTCAAGTTTTGAAACCAAGTAACTTCTCTCTAGCTACAATGCTCCTAGATGGCATCATCTTCCGATAGAAGGGGATTTCATCTACATTTGAAAATCTGTTGTTCAGTGTAGCCACTTTCATCACTGACCTTAGCTGGATCTTCTGGATAACTTGTGCAGCTTCTCCATTAGCACTTCTGCTTCACCTTGCATTTTTATGTTATAGAAATGGCTTCTTTCCTTAAACCTCATGACCCAACCTTTGCCAGCTTAAAATTTTCTTCTGCAGCTTCCTCAACCTTTTCCAGCCTTCACAGAATTGAAGGGAATAAGGTCCTTACACTCAAAGATGAGGCTTTGGCTGGAGGGAATGTTGGGGCTGGTTTGATCTTCTTTCCAGACCCCTAGAACTTTCTCCACATGAGCAAAAATGTTTCGCCTCCTGATCATTTGTGCGTTCACTGGCTTTTTACTTTTAATATCCTTCAAGCCCTTTTACTTTTAATGTTCTTCAAAAACTTTTCCTTTGCATTTATGACTTGGCTAACTATTTGGTGCAAGTGGCCTAGGTTTTGGCCTGTGTCAGCTTTTGACGTGTCTTCCTCTTTTAAGTGAATCCTTTCTAGCTTTTGATATAAAGTGAGAGACAGTGACTTCCTTTCACTTAAACATGTAGCAGTCACTATAGGGTTATTAATTAGCCTGGTTTCAATATTGTTGGGTCTCAGGGAATAGGAAAGCTCAAGGAAAAGGAGAGAGATGGAAGAGCAGCCAGTCAGTGGACCAGTTAGAACACATGCATTGAAGTGAATGTTAATGGTCAATGAGGGATGGGTGTGGATCATGGCACTCAGAACAATTTACAATTGTACTATCAAAGACCAATGATCACAGATAGAATAATAATGAAAAAGTTTTAAATGTCATAAGAATTATTAAAATATGACAGAGAGACATGAAGTGAGCACATGCTGTTGGGAAAATCACTCCATAGACTTGCTTGGCACAATATTGACATGAACCTTCAGTTTGTTAAAAATGCAGAATCTGCAGAGTGCAATAACACAAAGCACAATAAAATGAGTCATACCTGTACGTATACCCTCCCTTGAGGTATTCAGTAAACTGCCCTTCAGTAAACTGAAGGGTCAGGGGCCTGAGGAAGGTAGAAGAACAATACAAGGTCTTCAGATGGAATATTGGGCATCTTCCACTCTTAACACACCGATGGCCAGAGATGTTTCCACAGTCCACCTCTCTGATTCCTCTCTTCTTCCTAAGGCTTTGCGCTCCCTGGTGTCTCTTAACCTTAGAGAAACAGAACTAAAACAAAACCAAAACAATATGGACGCAATTTCTCTTATTGCTTCTTGCAGGAAAGCTTAACTCTCTCATTTTAACATGAGGCCTCCTATGAGAATGGTCTCTTAAGTTCCTGGTACCTTATAGTTTCTCCCTTGAAGCTTTTCAAGATATTTTTCTCAGAGACAGTTTCTTTCCTAAGGTGAATTCTATGCTACCTATTCAGGTGGTAATATTTTCATTTTATTGTATTTGTGAAGCTGTGATTCCACAAAGCAGGTTGCTTGTCTAATTCTTCCATTTAACACTAAAATTCATTGATTTGACCAATTTGGAGCTTGTGGCTAGGTACTGAGAAAGGAGGGGTCAGCATTGAAGAAGAAAGAAAAGATTGCTGCTAATCCTCTATTGGGAAAAGACAGAAAATAAACAAGCAAACTGGCTCTTGACTACCAACGGTAGTAAGTACCAGGAAGAAAATGAAGCAGGGAACTATGCCTTAGAATCTCTGGGTGAGAATCTCTAGATCCAGTGATTAGGGAAGTCATCTCTGAGAAGGTGACATTTAAGCTGAATCCTGAATGAAAAAGCAAAGTCAGCCATGCACAAGTCCAGAGAAAGTGCTGACTTGGCAGAAGGACGAACAAGGCCAAAAATCTTCAGGGGGAAACAGAAACAGAAATGAGAAGGCAGCTACGGTGAGTGAAGGGAAACATGGTAAGAACTGAGGCCAAAGAGCAAGACAGGAGACCAGTCACACTGGTGTTAGGGGCCAAGTATAATAAGAAGCTTCTGAAAAACTTTGAGCAAGGGAATGAAATGTTCTAACATTTAATATATAAAAGATCACGGTAGCTGCTGCTTGAAGAGGCAGAGACCAAGAATTGAATCAAAGAATTTGGTGGGAGTTTATTGCTATTGTCCAGGCAGGAGATGATGGTGGCTCTGACAAGGTTGAGAAGGAAATGAGGAGGAAGACTGATCTGGAGCATGTTTTGGAGATATAACTGTTTTTTTTTTTTTTTTTTTTTTTGCTTTTGATAGGTTGTGGTGAGGGATGGTCAACTAAGTTTACCCAATCCAGAAATGTTTTTGTTTCAACATCTGGAAGTGACATTAGGCATTTACTGATCAGGTAAATAGGCATAATATTATATACAGAAACCTAAAAGTGATACATTATGAATATGGGATTAGCTTCTAATAGCTCACCCCCCCCCCCCCGGGAACCAGTGGGCTCCTCAACCAAGGCTAATTAAAGATATTATGTGATGGATTTTTGTTGTTATTTTTGTTCATATTGTCTGGTTTCTACTAGAATATAAATTCCTTGAGGGCTAGGACTTCTAGGTTCCATTCACTGCTGCAAGCCCAGCATCTAGAATCGGCTTCCTAGTATTTAGAAGGTACTCATGTACTTCTTGGCTGATCCTCTTACTCAGCACAATACTGGACTCTCTTGCCCCAGATCAATCCATATGACACTAATATTACTACTACTAATAATTGTTGGTGAGTGCTTACTATGTGCCAGGCACTGTTTTTTACCTTTTCCCTTCATCAAACCCTGCAAATTGTGCACTACTACTTTCATTTTAAATATGGCAGAACAACAGCATAGGAAGATTAAGTAATTTGCCTAAGACCGTTCTGCTAGAAAGTGGCAGAGATTGGATTTAATCCCAGGACCTCTTTGCCCAGCATCTACTAAGATAGAGGTTTCCTTTTCTCATCAATGCTTTTCATAAAAATTTCAGGGCAATCTTAGTTTCTTGGGTACAATAGTTCAAAGTCTCAACTTCATGAAGCATGGGGAATTGATCACTACTGAGATATGCTTTCCTCTGATGGCTTCTGATGTCTTTTGTCAATGGTGTCTTTTGGGTCAGGAATGAAGTCTTTTTGTGTTAGCTCCCTGTTCATCCTCTCTTTTCTGCTCTGGTAGAATGGGGATTTTAACCTCTAAGCCTTGGCAGGAAACAAAACTCCTAGATTGAGGTAGAGGTAGAGCTTGGAAAAAATCTCCCCTGTGTGCAGAAACATGGGCTGGTAGAGACGTTTTACGTATCATTCTCAGACATCCTCTGGGACTCAGTCATGGCAAGGCAGGGTCTTTAGTGTGGAACCACATCAGAACCACAAGCACAGGCCACACATGCTCAGAGTGGGCCATGACAGCCTATGATTGAGAATATAGCAATGAAAGCTGAAGGGAGGATGAAATACAAGCTCTGTCCCCTTCAGCTCCACATGTCACCAATCCCTGTATTTATTTATTTATTTATTTTATTTGTTTCATGAGCAAAAGGGCTGTATTAAGGTATGCCTCTCTTCTTCAAGGACATGACAATGGCCTGGGATCATTGTGTTTAATGTGTCCCAGGCTTTAGTCAAGCTTAATATGATTAAAGCATGGGGTGCAGGCTCAGTGCCTGTAGCTCAATGGCCAGGGCACCAGCCACATACACCAGAGCTGCCTGGTGGGTTCAAATCCAGCCTGGGCCTGCCAAACAACAATGACAACTACAACCAAAAAATTGCCAGGCTTTGTGGGGGTCACCTGTAGTCCCAGCTACATGGGAGACTGAGACAAGAGAATCGCTTAAGCCCAATAGTTGGAGGTCACTGTGAGCTGTGACGCCACGGCACTTTGCCAAGGGCAACATAATGAGACTCTGTCTCAAAAAAAAAGCATGGGGTACATTAAGCACAATGCCTGGAACATAATATAGTTTTGATAAATGCTGGTTACTATTATTGTTAATTTTTGTTTGAAAGTATCATGTTAAAATGACATATTACCATCTTACGTCTTTACGCAAACAACACCCTTTTGTGCCATCTGTGGTAGATAGAACACTGCCTCCAAGCAGGGTTTGGCCCCAGTTCCTGTGGGAACTGGTTCTGCCATCTGTAATAGAGGCATGCTAGGGGTTTCCAATCACAGGTTTCACAAGAAACCCTTTTACTCAGAGTTCAGAATCATACTTTTATGGGATTGCAACTGACAGAAGTCATTCCATCCACATTAGGTTCCTGACAATGTGCTTGCAAAGCACCTTGTTCTTACACCTGCATGCCACCCACCAGACTGTAATGGAATTGAAATGTTAGTTATCAGTATCGCCCACTCAACTGTCAGTTCTTTGAGACCTCGGACTGTATATTGTTTGCCATTATGTGTGGATGTTATACACAGCTCATTGTAGGAGCTCAGCAATTTATCTGTTGAGTGAGTAAATAAAGAAATAAGCGAATACCAGCCACCTCTCATCTAGTAACTGAAATTCTTTGCAAAACACAGATTTGTGGCCATGTAGCCTTTTCTGGGATTCTCCAGTGATAGAGAAATTATAGTTTTCTTACTAGGAGAAAATTCTTTTTTGTGCAATACCCAATGTAGCCAAGCAAGATGAATTCCATTCTGCTTAGCAGCTCTTCAAATACATGCAAGAGCTCTTTTCCTTCTCTGAACCCTCCCATATGTTTGTCTTTTTATAAGGGAGGCTTTGTCCCCACTTTTGGATTCATAAAAACCTATTCATTTTTCAGGTTCTGACTTTAATGTCACTTTCCTAACTACCTCACATGAGCCATGTCTTCACTGTTATTCAGTGTCATAGTCTCATGTTCATTTCCTTCTCAGTACTTATCACAATTTGTAATTATTTATGTATCAGTCAGGACAAAACCCCAACACAAATTGACTTAATCTGTGCAAGGGGATCTACTGCCCTATCTCACCTGAAGGCCATCTTGAGATCCAGAAGTTCATGGCAACTTCCAGGATGCTTTCTCTCTTCATCTCCTACCTTCTGCCTTATTCGATACGACTTTCATTTATTTTCAAGCAAATGTTTTTCCATAAGAGGGCAAACATGGCCACTGTCTCTTTATATTGTATCTCTTAATAGATGAAGATACCTGTGAAAAGATTACAATTCTCTCCCCGAATGGCATATGCAAAACTCCTAGGCATGATCTAATTGGCTTGTCTTAAGTCACATGGCCATGTGCAAGCCAATCACTGAAGCCAGGGGCCACTGACTGACCAGTTCTGGGCCACCTGCTAGCTCTAGGCTCAGTGGACATACAGGGAAACTAATGAGGCCAGTGCTTTAGAAAAGCATATGCTGCATAATGAAAAGAGTAATAGGTCATTTCTCAAAGAAAGAGATCTTGGACAAGCACAAAATATGAGGTTTTTGTTGTTAAATTCCCATCTTTCCCCTAATTTGTGTATGTTATATGAGCAGGAGCCACTTCTGTTTTCTTCATCACTAGCTAGAGAGCCTAGTACATGGTAGACACTTGATTTATTGAGTGAATGAATATTTCACATGTGTTTTCCTCAGGCGAACGACCACCCCCACCCTGTTCCTGCAACTTTTCTTCATATAACCTAGTTTTCAGCATTTCCAGGAATTACTATCAAAGTTTTCCCTACCATGAATGAGGTCTGTGACTTTGGAAATTCACTCTCAGCCAGAGTATCCTCATCTGGCAAATGGGAGGAATAATCCTGGTATCAGTTTTGGACTTCAAATGAGATAGTGAAGGTGCCTTGCGGTCGCCTCCATTTGAGATTTAAAAAGGTAAAAACAGGAAGCAGTATCAAAAATACACTACTGGGATCTGATGAAGCTAAAAAGCTTCTGCACCGCCAATAACACAGTAAGAATTGCTAGCAGACAGCCCTCAGAATGGGAAAGAATATTTGCAAGTTATACCTCTGACAGGGCTTAATAACCAGAATACACAGAGAACTCCAACGTATTTGCAAGAAAAGCACAAGAGATCCCATCTCAGGATGGGCAAAAGATCTAAAAAGAAACTTCTCTAAAGAAGACAGGTGCACGGCCTTCAGACACATGAAGAAATGCTCATTATCCTTAATCATCAGAGAAATGTAAATCAAAACTACCTTGAGATACATCTAACACCAGTAAGATTAGCCCACATGATGAAATCCCAAAACCAGAGATGTTGGCGTGGATGTGGAGAAAAGGGAAGACTTCTGCATTGCTGGTGGGAATGCAAACTAATACATCGTTTTGGAAAGACGTTTGGAGAATACTCAGAGATCTAAAAATAGACTTGCCATTTGACCCTATAATTCCTTTACTTGGTATATACCCAGATGACCAAAAATCACATTACAACAAAGATATCTGTACCAGATTGTTTATTG
>CAUYRH010056808.1:0-32333 GCA_963574655.1 Perodicticus potto
AACCCCCATTTCCTATGCCTAGGTCAATTTCTTGTGAATTTCCTAGGCCTCAATTCCATGAATGGACTGTATCCATTCATTGATACACTCATTCACCTTGCCCCTGGCAGAAGGGACTGTATTCATTCATTTCCTGGCCAAGGAACCCATACACCTATATATACCCTGAGGCTAGAGGCCTAGAGAAGGAGACCGAGAAAGACTGGAAAAGAAACGGAGAGAGCTTCTCTCTCCCCACTTGAATTCTCTCCCTCTACCAGGAGCTTTAGTGTTTTCTGCATTCTTTTCTGTAAATAAATTCTGTCTTACCACCTGGGGGTGGGTGAGGGGAGTAATGTAATGAAGAATAATAAAATACATGTATTTAAACTCTTAAAAAAAAAAAAGAAAGCTAAAACCTAACCACAGGAAAGGAGGTAAATCATTTCAGAGAAATACTGGGACTAGCTTCAAATGGCTCGAAGGTGTTTATGTATTGCCATAAACTTGGGCACCCACATGCAAGGCTCAGGGAACGTTGTGTTGGGTAAGGCACACACTGGCTGGGACAGGGACATGGCCCAAGGGCTCCATCCTTAGTAACTCTGTGGTGAAGATAATCAGGTTGCGGGAGGTGGCGGCTCTCCTGCCTCAGGTAACAAAGTCGATAGTGGTGACTAAGTGATAGTAGAAGAATCTCTCCAACTCTGAGATGCGCCTCCTCTGCTCTGACACAGCCCTTTCATTGTCCCCCCACTCCAGAGGAAATAGGAACAAGCTCAGGCAAGGGCCCTAATTGGGAACTCTTTCTTATTGTTTAACTCATTTATCACCAGACTCTCATGAAGAAACCTGGGTCGACAATGACTCAAAACATAAATGAGCTGAGGCCATACCTAGAAAAATACTTCAGTGACAGACTCACAGTCAGTTCTTAAGGGAAAGTCAAGAAGTTGCAGGCAGGTTCCTAAACTTGAAGACAGATTTCACAGAGGGCATATACCACACTCACTCAAAAAGGAATGGCCTTTGGAAATAGACATTCTGCTCTATCTTAAGAGCTCTGTGCTCTAGCACTGGTTCCTAATGTCTGGTTAAGCCTCAGTTTTCATCTTGCAAATGGAAGTAAAATACCCTACAGTGTTGTTTATAAAGATCAGAGGAGATCATGTATACTAACTACCTAGTCATGGTAGGCCAAATCCAGGCCCCACAGACGTTCCCAACTATCTCTATGGTTCTCCAGTCTGAGGCCGAGTATCAGCCTGCTCTGTCCTCAGGCCCAGCTTCTCTACCTGTCGGATCTGTGGGAGCCCTTGAGTGTATGACCCCTGAGCTGGGGCAGTCCTATTAGTTAACAGATGAGGAAACCAATGCAAAACCTCACATAGTTCCCCATAGCCTGTAGGCAAGATCATAATCCCATGACAAGTAAGGCCATTTGAGTATTTTCTTACTTAGACGGACGGTCACTGGTGCCCCAATGCAGCCAGCATACTAGGCTGGATGGATCTTTTAAATTGTATCATCTCTATATAATATATCAAAGGATTTTACTGATTTAATAACTGGAGTTCATTTAAAGAATAGAGAATGTTCTCTAGTTAACTGTAGTAAAAGAAGTGAAGATAATGGTGGCACATGGCAGTAGAAATCATTGTAATTTATTAAGCACTCACTATGTACCAGGCATTGTGCTGGGCATTAAACATGTCATATTTCACATAATAAGCCCAACTGCCCGGATCCTCCCATACACTTAATCCCTAAGACCTGCCAAAAGCTGGCTGGCACAAATGAATGGCTTTAATCTCACTATAGGATCTATCTGTGTGCCTATCCATTGTGCCCAAACCAAATCCATTCTAAATTCCGAATGTGCTATGTGTGATTTCAAAAGACAGGTATCTCTAGAAACAAAAGTACAAGAGATAGAGATTAATTCTTAATTCCCTGAATCTGGAGCCAACTCACATGATAATGACTTATAATTATTATGTTTCATATTGCTCAATCTCTAGAAGATAGATTGCAGGGTGGGGTGGGAGAGGTGCCTTCCCGTCCTTTCCAATGAAATATATCTGTGTTATCTCAAAACAAGAAGTTCTACAAGGTAAGGAAGTTAGAAATGCTTGGCTTCCTGTGGATAGATGCCAGGTGGAGGAAATAAACAGACCTAGTTCCCATTGGATACGGATGCCCTGAAAAAGTGTTTCCTGTCATGCTGCCAAGGCAATGCCAGCCACTTACAACATAAATTCAGGGGGAGAAAGAAGAGGGAGACTGAGTAGTGTTTGGGGAGTGGATAAGAACAAAATTTTTTAAAGGCCACTCATTCACTTTTGTTGATAGGATATAAATTTCCACAACTGAGAGTTAAATGGCTGTCCTGACACTTAAACGAATCAAAGTGCAGTCAGCCCAACAATTAAATGGAGCCCAAGGTGCTATTCCCTAAAATTTCATAGGGAATTACAGATGCTGGAACAGGACAGAGATCACAATGGCATCCATAGACATTATCTACTTTGGTTTTCCTAGGATTATGCCAGGTGGCATTTTAACATTTTACTCAATTGCCAACTTTTTAAAAACTTGAAGACTTCACATAAAAATCCGTATCTCTTAAAAAGGAGGAAACAGGCAAACACTGAAGGTGCATTTTCACCTATCAACCCCCAATTCCCCATAGGTGGACCCCAGTGCCCTCACAGTTCTCAACACCAAGGCCCGATATCAGCCACACTAATCCTCAGGGCATTTTGTTACCTCTGAATTCTGCAGGCACTGGAGGGCGTGACCCTGAGGCAGGAGAACCCCATTATCTTACAGACAGGAAGGCAAGGCAAAAGCCTCACAGGGCTCACCTCTGCCTGTAGCCAAAGTCCCAGCACCATAACAGGCAAGATCATTTACAAAAGGATCCAGCTGACCTCTCTTGTCAGTGATCCAAAGGAATCCTGTGGTCCAGCCGTGCTAAACTGGCTGTCTCGCAAGGTCAAAGCTCTGTTCGTTCAATCTCAAATGTCCTTCCCTGCTATCAGATTCTTGCTCATCCTTTCAGACCCAGGTTAGTGAGGTGTCCACACAGCGCTTATGTACCCACTTCTGCCACAGACCTTCGAGTCCTCCAGGGCAAGTTCAATGTTAAAGTACTCTTTTTTAGGTCATGACACATCACGAGCTCTGACTAAATCAAACAATTCCTCCTCAAATACATAGGTAACTGTTCTCAGAACATATAGTTGAATGGGGGGTGGAGAACTGGTTTAAAGTAAACTGGGGCCACAAGGAACACTCAGACTGATCAGCCATCCAGTAAGTGATGCTGAAAACTTCCTATCAGTAACTAAAGGCAGTTCCCACCAGGCAGAGCCTTACTCCACAAGTAGGGACTGCGTGATCAATGAGGCTTATGAAGTGTAGGAATAATGTCCTAAATACCTTCCCCACCTGCTTGTTGAGGTATCTGAAAGTCCACTCCACAAACTTACTTGCATTAAGATATTTTTCTGTTGGCTCGGCGCCTATGGCTCAAGAAGCTAAGGCACCAGCCACATACACCTGAGCTGGTGGGTTCGAATCCAGCCCGGGCCCGCCAAACAACAATGATGGCTGCAACCAAAAATGGCCGGGCGTTGTGGTGGGCGCCTGTAGTCCCAGCTACTTGGGAGGCGGAGGCAAGAGACTCGCCTGAGCCCAGGAATTGTTGGTTGCTGTCAGCTGTGGTGCTACAGCACTCTACCCAGGGTGACAGCTTGAGGCTCTGTCTCAAAAAAAAAAAAAAAAAAGACTTTTTCTGTTAAAACACAACACCGCTTCCTCCCTCCTCCCTAAGGCAATCCTCAGGGATTAGCAAGGCTTCTGTTAATTTATCAACTATTTTAATATATCTGATGCCTTTCTCCCAGACTATCCGGGTAGTTGTGATAGAGTTAAACAAAGGTGAAGTTTCAGGAACCCTGAGTTAAGAGACGGCAAGTCTCCAGGAAAGCTCAGTTGTTAAGTACAAGACCCATTTGAACCAAGGCGGCTAGGTCCGAATCCAGTTCTGCTGCTTGCTAGGTGTGTGACCTTTGCCTAGCCACTTGTTTTCTATGCTTCCATTTCTTCATTTATATAGAAAACATGTTAACAAGAGGACCGGCCTCACTGGGGCATTGGAGAATTAAATGAGTCTGTATGAGTCTTCAAAGCGGTGCCCGAAGTCCTATATAACGAACGAGCGTTTCTTTCTGCCATTCCTAGGAGGGGATGCTGCCAAAGGAGGTGCTCTGGTTTGGCTGCCTGCTGCCCCCTTCCCCTACTTACGGAGGAAGCATACAAGATCCAGAGAGGACGAGCCATTTCCCCAAGGCCCCAGACCAGTGGATGGCAGGGCCAGGCCTTCCTAACCAGGGCTCCCCCTACCACCACCCCCGCCCCCCCAAGGAACTTCCTGAGGAGGTTGTGAGCCACCAGGAGAAAGCGAGGGCACGTGTCCCTTCGGGGGATAATGGGACCCGAGCCCAGACACAGTCGACCTCACGTCCCCGCTCTCGGGCGCGCTCGGTATCTAAGCAAACTCTGTCCTCCGACAGGGCCCGCGCCCCCGCGCCGGGGCGTACCCGCCAGGTCTGGCACAGCGCGGCCGCCCGCTGCCCCGCCGGGAGGACGAGTCAACAGCGGGGTGGATGGGAAAAGTGACACCATCGGGCCGCGGCGCCCTCCCGCCAGCCGCCCACGCAGCGCGGGGCGGACTTCAGTCCCCAGAGGGTGAAGGTTGGGGCTGGGTGGCCGCCGTCCCCACACTGCCAGCGAGCCCGGGGTCCCTCGCGGGCCGCCGCGGTGCACTTTTCAGGAACCCGGCCGCCGGACGGTCGCCCGGCCCGCTGCCAGGGCCGCTGTCGCCGCCGCCCCCCGGAGTTGGATGACGGAGTCTTGAAAGACTTTCACCAAATAAGGACCCGGGCTGGAAACGTCCCGCGCCGCGCGCCGCCGGAAACCTGGAGTCCTGGCCACCGCGGCGACCGCGGGCGTGCGGGCCGGGCGGCCGGCAGGGGGCGGCGGCGCGGGTGGCCCGGCCCTCCCGCCGCGGGGACCCTGCTCGCCGTCCCCGCGAGGGTCCCGGGGCCCACGGAGGCCCTACCCGCGCGTCTCCCACCCAGTTCCCGCCGCCGCCGCCACCCTAATCCCGGCTTCCTCTCCCTGTCCTGGAGATCACGCCAAGGGAGTGGGGGCGGGCGGAGGGTGGAGGAGAGAAACCCGCGGGCGTGGGGCCGCCAGCCTGAAGCGGCCTTTTGCAGACACCTTACATCGCTCTGTTCATTAAGATGGCTCTAACAAGTGGAGGTGTGAGACTATGAGCTGTCACACACACACACTCAGCGTGACAGGCACTCCTGCGGACAGAGCAGGGTTCTCAGGGTGTGATCTCGGACCAGCACCGTCATTATCACTTAGGGGCTCACTAGAAATGCATCAGAAACTCTGAGGTGCGGCCCGGCAATCAATCTTTTAACCAGCCCTCCAGGTGACTCTGAGGCACGCTGGTTTCGAACTTTCAGGTCTAGGGCTAGGAAACCAGAGGCTCATGGTTTACGGTGATTATTTTCAGGTGTTGTCAGACAGGGAACCCTACTTTAGGTAACCCAGCGTTCTCTGGCAGCAGCCATGGGAGACTTCCCCATCGCTCACCCAGAAGCCAGGAGCTGCAGGGGACAAGCGGCCCCTTGGTGGCTTGCAGCTCACGGAAACAAGGCGGCCCGTTATTCCCTCCTGGGGCACCCGTATGGGGAAGGTAGGAGGAAAGGAGCCAAAGAGCCATGCAGAATTAGCAGTCGAAGCAACACTCACCCACAAACATTTGCACGATTCCCCTCCTGTCCACTAACGTGAACTGGTGTGTAGCTCTCCGCAGAGGAGGTGAGAAGGCGGCAGGACGTCTGGGCTTTCTGGACCATCCTTGGGCAGGGCGTGAGCAGCTGCTGTTCCTCTAGCTTGATGTCGTTTACAGCAGGCGCCCCGGGACGTGGTATAGGGAAAGGCTGTGCAGGTTATTCCAGCCTCCGCTCCCATCTCTCAGCCTTGTTGCTCCAGCCTCCCACCCCCCTCCCACAACACACCCCCTGCTTTACATGGGCAGCTGATGGTAAGGCTCTCTAAGTTCTCCTCTGAGGCAAAGTCATCCTCCAAGATTCCCCCCAGTTGATGTCCAGAAACAAACCCACACACCCTTGTTTGAAAACTTTAATGTGATTTTTAAAGGAATCTCTGGAATGGCGCGCCTTTGAGCTGTGCAGCGGACTAGACCTCTGCCATTCCCCACCCCGAACCCCCAATAAAGGAACAAGGTACACACGGCCAGTTGGATCATCCACTAATTTTATTTTAAATCATGATAGACAGATTGCGTGAAAAACAAGGAATTCCGAAGAATTTCCTGCTCTGGGAACAGGAGTTAAATCTATATTTAACAACATTTGAAGCTGTCAAGAATGCTTTGTGGTTGGATAACAGAGGCAGAAAAATGTTAAAAACGCAGGCTACTGCTATACCCAAATATGGAAATATTGTTACGTCTGGTGTCTGATTCACCATCTGGAAATACTTACAGCCATGAAGTCAAATAGAAAAGACGCCACAACAGAAGCCAGGAACCTTCCTCTCCATTCTCCCTCTTCACCACCTCCTCCAATCCGAGCTGAGCTGCGCCTCCTCCTTTCTTCTCCTCCACCCCACCTCAAGTCACTTCATTAAGGAAGCAACAATGAAACACTAAGGCAGGGGGGAAAAATGTTCCTGAGTAATAATTGATGTATCAGCTTGTGTGCGAGGGCCCAGACTTTCCTCACTTTATTTGCATAACACCTGACAATCCATTGTCTTGAGAAGTCTCCCATCCCAACCCCCTCCAACAGAGCCTCAAAGATCCTACTCCCTCTAGCAAATTCCTCTCCATTTATGAAAGGGCACATTTGAATGAATGAAACTTAACTCTTCCCAGCAATAGTTCTCTTCCTTGGAGGGTGTTTTCATTTCAGTAGTTTCTCATTGTGCTTATCAGACTCATTCACAGAAAAACCAGCATTGAAGGCCTTCTTAAGTAAGACTAATGTATGAATTCTAAACAGGCCTCAAAAGTAAAAAGGATGAGTAGTTATCCTAGGGCATGTGAAAAAGGGAGCTTGGAATAACTCCTGAACTTTTTGTTTTTTTACTAAAATTACACAAGAAGATAGTTTTTCTAAAACTTTCAGGAAACACTTATCAACCACACAAAAGATACTAGTGATGTTCCAGTAAATCGCCTGTACTGAGTGTGTTGCAGGTAGAACAGGATCTTAAAATCTGTTGACATTTTTATTACAGAATATTACATTCTAAATGCCTTATTTCTCTGTACTTGGAAAGAAGGGCATTACAATTCATTTGAAATGGGAAGCTTCCAAGTGGCTCCAAGGAAAGGAAAAGTGGTCCACAAAACTTGCAGCTGTAAGGAGCCTGCCTTTTCCAAAGATTCACTGGGCATAATGGTCCTGGAATCTGGTCTGGCCTTGCAGGTGATGATTTCAGGCCAAATCTCTCGACGGGGGCCCCCTCCGCTTCTGGCGGGCTGCTTAGTTCCCCTGCCTCCTGCCTGGGGAAGGAGGCTGGGAGGGCTTACCCTGTCTCCCGCATCCGTGAGGAAGTAAAAGTCAGCCTGCCGGAGAACTCCCTGCCTTCGTTTCCTCTCAGACTTCCAACACAGGCAGTGGGCTGGAACTAAAGTGGGAACCTCCAAAAACAAACAAGTACAACATACCAGAAAGGGGAGGAGGGGCTGAAGGGGGAAGACCCATGCCTGGGAATTTGCCAGACGACGGGGGAAGGTCCCCCATTCATAAATGCCACTGCGGGTATTCATTTGCAATACACTTAGTTTGGCTAATAGACATCATGCCGAAGCTTTGGGATTTGATCCGAACATGCCTCTTTGAGGTGCACAGACACACCTGGCTCAGAGACTCACCCCGCCTCCCCATTCTGCTGTCTCGATAGATAACTTGACTCTCACCTTCTCTGGAAACGAGCAAGCAGCTCGCCGCTTCCCTGGGTGAGGGCTTCTGTGACTGCCGGGTCAACTCGCATCACCAAACAAAACGACTTTTGTTCCTCCCTCTCAGGTCCTCCCATCTTCCCAGTCCAGGCAAAGTTCTGTGCTGCCCCCTCCACCGTCCCCCGCGACCCTTCAACCACCGTCACCACCAACCGCCCCAAAGAGCCCTCCCAACAGAAGTCGTTATTTAAGGTGGAAAAAACGGTCTGTTTTCTTGACGGGTCTGGGACCCGGGGGGGGGGGGGGGGACGTTGCGTTGGAGCCAGGGGAGGCGCTTGGCAGCAGCCCGCGCCAACCAGCATTCCTGAGATGTTTGAGAATTCTGGAACGCGCAGACAGAGCCGACGTCACTGCAACACGCGGCGCCGCCGCCGCCTTATAAAAGGCGGGCTCCGGGCGCCTGGGCAGACCGCGAGCGAGAGCGCCCCCGAGCAGCACCCGTGCCCTCCGCGCCTCCTCGGCAGGGACCTCGAGCAAAGGACGCCCGCAGCCCTCCCGCCTTCGCCCTGCCCGCCCGGTCCCCCGCACCGCCGATCGGGCCCGTCCGCTGCGCCCCAGCTCGTTGGCGCCTTTGCAGCCGCGCTCTCCCCGGCTCCTCCTGCGCGCCACAATGAGCCTCCTCGCGGCCAGGGCGCTCGCCTTCGCCGTCATCCTGCTCCACTTTACCCAGCTGGTGAGTTGGACTCTTCTGCCACCGCTTCCCCGTGCGATCTACGGTACGGTTCCTGCCCCTCGTCCCCGATTGCCAGTGGCAGGAAAAGCTAAACCAAAAAGTTGGGGGCCGTCTGGGGTAGCTGCTGCTTTAAGCGCCCCCTGAAGACGTGTCGGGGGCCTCTGGGTGAGCGCAGCCGCCCAAGGTGGCGGGGCTGGACGGGAGCAGAGGCTCCCCCATCTACAGGGTCAGAGACCCCGGTGCCTTCCCCGGGGCAGCCGCAGCCCCTCTCCTGCGCACCGCGCCGGGTCTCACACGTCTCTTCTCCCCCTTCCAGACGCTCTCCTCCTGCCCCGCCGCCTGCCACTGCCCCCTGGAGGCGCCCAAGTGCGCGCCGGGAGTCGGGCTGGTTCGGGACGGCTGCGGCTGCTGTAAGGTCTGCGCCAAGCAGCTCAACGAGGACTGCAGCAAAACGCAGCCCTGCGACCACACCAAGGGGCTGGAATGCAATTTCGGCGCCAGCTCCACCGCTCCGAAGGGGATCTGCAGAGGTAAGATGCTTGTGGTTTGGCCCCTTGAAAAAAAATACTAGTCCCCATAGTCCAGAAGTTTAGTAATTTTGAGACCATGTATGGTGATGCTTTGTTGTTGGTAGCTTGGCAGAAAGGCACATGATTTCAGCAGTCTGGAATGCAATTCAGTGTGTCTGGGCCCAACGAGAGCGCATACGGAAAAGTGATTCCTGACTAAGTTATTGTTCTGGTCTGGAGTCTCCAGGGAATTGTAGGGAACTTTACCATAAATTGAATTTAACAGCAGAAAATATGTATGAGTTTCAGGCAGTGGTTCAGAATCTTAACTTTATCCTCTTCTTCCATTCTCTTCTGGTGATCTTTGCAGCTCAGTCAGAGGGCAGACCCTGTGAATATAACTCCAGAATCTACCAGAATGGGGAAAGCTTCCAGCCAAACTGTAAACATCAGTGCACATGTATTGATGGCGCCGTGGGCTGTATTCCTCTGTGTCCCCAAGAACTGTCTCTCCCCAATTTGGGCTGTCCCAACCCCCGGCTGGTGAAAGTCACCGGGCAGTGCTGTGAGGAGTGGGTCTGTGATGAAGATGGTGTCCAGGACCCCATGGATGCGGACGACGAGGACGGCTTCCTGGGCAAGGGGCTGGGATTGGATGCCTCGGAGATGGAGTTAACGAGAAACAATGAATTAATTGCAGTTGGAAAAGGCGGCTCGCTAAAGCGGCTCCCTGGTAAGTGACTGAGTCCTTAAGTACCCTACTCAAATGCGTCCCTAGTTTGAAACCTTACAGAAACCAGTACTTGAATCTGTGTGTGTCAGCACGCCTCTGAGGAGTCTTCCCTCTCGTTCGTCTCCCTAGTTTTTGGAATGGAGCCTCGAATCTTATACAACCCTTTGCATGGCCAGAAATGTATTGTCCAAACAACTTCATGGTCGCAGTGCTCAAAGACCTGCGGAACTGGAATCTCCACACGAGTTACCAATGACAACCCCGAATGCCGCCTGGTGAAAGAAACCCGGATCTGTGAGGTGCGGCCCTGTGGACAGCCAGTGTACAGCAGCCTGAAAGTAAGTTCCTCCGGGGACGCGTGTAGCCTGTGCCCTGGCAGGTGGGCGGGATGTGAACCTCTGTCAGTAAAGAGCATCCCTAACTTTCCTTCTAACCTCTTCCTTACAGAAGGGGAAAAAATGCAGCAAGACCAAGAAATCCTCCGAACCGGTCAGGTTTACTTACGCCGGCTGTTCGAGCGTAAAGAAATACCGTCCCAAGTACTGCGGTTCCTGCGTGGACGGCCGATGCTGCTCGCCCCTGCAGACCAGGACGGTGAAGATGCGGTTCCGCTGCGAGGACGGCGAGGCGTTTTCCAAGAACGTCATGATGATCCAGTCCTGCAAATGCAACTACAACTGCCCGCATGCCAACGAGGCGGCCTTTCCCTTCTACAGGCTGTTCAATGACATTCACAAATTTAGGGACTAAACGCTACCTGGGTTTCCAGTGCATGGGAGGACAAATAAGGGAGAAGAGTGTCGGCGTCACGGAGACATGGGTGGGGCGGTGTGGGTGAGGGCACTCGTTGGAGAATGGGGGCCTTGCTCACTCCTGAGTAGCGTTAAGGAGTTTGGAAACTGCCAAGGGTGCATGGCGGACACCGATGCAGCCGCGACTGGTGAATACTTCGCTTCATACTGGAGCACATGTTACTGCTTCATTTTGGAGCTTGTAGTGTTGATGACTTTCTGTTTTCTGTTTGTAAATTATTTGCTAAGTGTATTTTTCTTTAGGCTTTTTTTTCCTTTGGGTTCTACGATTGTAAAAGGTAATCAGATGAGTTGGACAGCTAAAGCTTTCATTTGTCTTTTGACAGGACTAGGAGGGCACTCCATTCCTTCCTGAAGGGGACACTCTGTGAGTGTCTGTGAGAGGCAGCTATCTGCACTCCAAACTGCAAACAGAAATCAGGTGTTTTAAGAGTGAATGTTTTTATTTATCAAAATGTAGCTTTGGGGAGGGAGGGGAAATGTAATACTGGAATAATTTGTAAATGATTTTAATTTTATATTCAGTGAAAAGAATTTATTTATGGAATTAATCATTTAATAAAGAAATATTTACCTAATATCTGAGTGTATGCCATTCAGTACTTTTAGAGACCTTCCAAAGTCCTTGGTAACAATCTAGCTCTTGTATTCAATCACTCAAACAGAATCAACTGGGTACCTACTATGTGTCAGGAATTATTCTAGTTGCCTTATTGGCAACTAGATATATGGCAGTGAACTAAGGTATATAAGACAGTGTTTGATTTTATATCTTCATTAGAGAAAAAATGCTTAGATATAATCTTTTTAAAAAATATGTATTGAACAGTAGGCATTTGCGTGAACGACAAGGATTCTGAAGTTAAATGTGTGATTAAAAAATAGTGCTTTATTTTCATAACTATTCAAAGCTTAAGGGTCTCTATCACTGTGTGAGATGGGTATAGTAGAGTCGTTTGTCATTTTAATCACCAGGTTATTGTGCAACTCAATTCAGTTGAGAAATGCTTTAATGGAAATAGGCTGAACAACAGCCATTTAATCCCGTGGGCAAGAGGGAGGATGGTTGGATAATGTATTATAGAATGCCTCTTGTTTATCACTTTATATTTTCCCAATATCATTCGTAAAAATTAGAAGAACTACTCAAAAGTTTGCTCTGGGCTAATATCAGAAAAAAAATCTCGAGGTCTATAGGAGTTGGTTTGTTTTCACGAAATGCGCTTGAAGCATGACTTGTGTTAATCCTAATATGTCGGTGATTAGGTAAACACGCTGTTAAATGCAAAGGAATGCAAGGAATTTCAAGTGCTTTTCCAATAGCGTGAGGACCAAGCTACCCCACCCCCTTTCCTTTTTATAATATACGTTATATTGAGGGGGGAGGGAGCAGTTACATAGAGTTGGCTGTCCAGAAGGTCAAAGGCTAGTCAGAGAGCATTCCTAAAAGAAAGGGACCTGAATCATCGGTCCAGAAGAGGTTGAGAAGGCTGCATCAATGTTTGTAAAAAATGTTGGTAGCCTGTTTGAGAAGAATCTACATCTTTAGAAAGGCTGACAATAAACCTTTTATAGAGAGAAGTTTTCCTTTCATCGTCAGTCTTGGCTGTTGTTCAAATCCATAGTGAAATATTTCAGTCTGCACTTAGTTAAGAGAATACTTGGATTTTTAGGCACAAGAGAAAGTGTTTCAAAAAGGGGGTGGGGGGAAGACAGCTTCTGGGGTCCTGAAAGGGATTTTTCAAAATAGTTAATATAGTTAATAATGATGCTTTCATGAAGACCTACCAAAAAATATCACCTAAGCATCTGTTTTAAAGCCTTACTGAAATACACAAAGCTTACTATAAATGTGCTAGTAAAATCCATAGACAAAAGCCTTCACTCTTCTGATTTTGACTTGCCTGAAATATTATAACTTGTGCTTTCTGAATAGTCAGTTCTTCTTGCTTGAGGCACTCAAATGTTAAGGTATTTGAGAATTTATACACCACGTGGCCCAGTCTTGGATGCAGTTAAACTTGTCACTGCAATATAGCATGTGAAACATCATAAAGGTGTGAGTTTTTTGGTGGAGTAATCTTGTTGAACAGACATTTAAATCCAGAAGCTAGATTTACACATTCCCAAGTACCAGTGCTGAGGTATTGCCCTCCACGACTGGAGCCCAACAAATTGCTTCTTAGGCAGAAATCAATAAGGAATATTTTATAGATCCTTTCTGCGTGGGCAGGTAATAATTGTCCAGATAAGCCCAAATGTGAAACAAAACCTAGCAGGGATTTTTGGGTCATTAATCTCAACCTAGTAAAGATAATGAATTTTAAGAAGTATTTGATGGCACATTTAACAGCACAGTAAGTAGTTTCATGCTAACAATTTTTCATATGAAAGTGGGTGCTGCCCATGCTACAAAAAGATACAACGGAGTCAAAATTAGCAAAGCATGTTTTGGAGTTACTTTTCCATTAGAAGGAATAGATTTGATTTGTTCATAGCTTCTTCTCCCAGACTTCTGGCACTATTTGAAAGATAGCTGGCTTAGCGGGGCACCCGTAGCTCGGTGAGTAGGTTACCAGTCACATACACTAAGGCTGGTGGGTTTGAGCCTGGCCAGGGACTGCTAAACAACAATGACAGCTGCAACCAAAAAATAATTGGGCATTGTGGTGGGCGCCTGTAGTCCCAGCTACTTGGGAAGCTGAGGCAAGAGAATCACTTAAGCCCAGGAGTTGGAGGTTGCTGTGAGCTGTGACGCCACAGCACTCTACTAAAGGTGACATAGTGAGACTCTGTCTCCAAAAAAATAAAAATAAAAAATAAAATGAAAATTAACTGGGCAATGGCAACGGATCAATAGGATGATGGCACAGAGCCAAGCTGTGTCCTGGGCAGAATGGCAGGTGATATAGCAGAACGAGTCACAGACTATTAAAAGACATGTCTTTTAGCCCCATCTCTGCCATTAATTCACTAGGTGCCTCTGGATCATTTTCTGGACCATTCTCTCAAGTGTCAAAATGAAAAAATAGCTTTCAGCAGTTTTATCATTAAAAAATTTTGCTTTTTTCATATATACTGTTTGGTACCTGGACCAAACATTTTGCTTTTTTCATATATTCTCTTTGGTATCTCTCTCATACCTTAAAAACTTTGTCTCCTCAAGTAACAGAATATGTAAAGTGAAAACTTCTCAGGGCTTTCCATTGCCAAACACACTCACTTCTATAAAGTCTTTGAAAATGTCATATTGCTGGACCCTGTTTAAAGCAAAGCACATTTTGAAGCATGACAATAATGTATATGCCCTGTGACTAGATCAGATGTATTGTGCTTTACTTCCTCAGTGGTGGGAAAGACTCGTCCATGTAATCTTATCAAATGCAACTCAAAGAATACTCAGATGCAATTTCTTAGAGCTGTACAGTTCCCATATATTCTATTCACATATTCTTCTGAATCCACCCCTTCCTCATCTTCACTGCAAACCCCCAACATAGGCCACCAGATGTCTTGCCTGAATTGCTGGGTGACCTCCTCTCTTGCAGCACATTGTATTTTCCAAAGGTGGCTGCAACAGTGTCTCCCAGCCCGCTTGCCTTTCTGCAGTGAGACCCTGCTGCTCACCCATCACTAGATGGGGGTCTACTTCTCCCCTTTTTAATCTGAGTGAGCTCTTTGACTACTTTGGACAATGAATGTAAAGGAAGCGATGCAA
Organism: Perodicticus potto; assembly: GCA_963574655.1. Classification (NCBI taxonomy): domain Eukaryota; kingdom Metazoa; phylum Chordata; class Mammalia; order Primates; family Lorisidae; genus Perodicticus; species Perodicticus potto. The sequence continues at coordinate 14,502 of CAUYRH010056808.1, forward strand.
TGTGGCCCCAGTTCCAAGTGGAGGACTGGTGAGGAACTCCTGCTTCCTTTCTCAGAAGGGAGCTCCCAAGTAAGTGTAACTACCCTGAGACCAGCAGGCTGCAGGAAGCCCCAGGCACATGGATAGGTCCTAAAAATGAGCTTCCACATGGAGAAAAGGAAAGATCCAGGAGCCCTTGGGCATCCTGTGAGTGAAGAAACCATCTTGGAAGTGAATCTTCTAACTCAACCACCCCAGCTGCTGTTTTGTGAACCTAAGATCAACTGCCCAGTTAAATCCTCCCCATAGGATTTAGTGAGCAAACTAATACGGCACTTGTAACTTTGGGGTGTTGTTTGTTACACAGCAATAGGTAACCAATACATCATTGGTTTCCCTTCTTGCCCTCTGATGAACAATTCTCCTTATACGGGTCTGAGTGACTCCTTAAAAATGTCAATCAGAATATATCCATCCTTGGCTTAAAGCTCCCATTGCTCTTGGGATAAGATGCAGTTTCTTACTTGGCACACAGATCCTGGAATCTGCCTCCTTCATCCTCAATCGTGATACTTCCATGCCCTTTCCTCTTCCTTAAAAAAGCCAACCAAGTCCCCCCTTGAGGCTTTTGCACTAGCTGTTCCTCTGCCTTAAATGCCCCTTTCCCTGGGTAGGCTTCTTCTTGTCATGCAGGTCTCAGAATAAACGCCACCTTTTTAGGGATCTTCCCTCACCACCCAGTCTAACGTCTCGTAGTTCAAACGTCAGGAAGTTTTGTTTTCCTCACAGCTCTTAGCATTGTCTGTTATTTTCTCGTTTATTTATTATGTCTCCTCCTTCTAGAATCGCCTGTATGAGAGTGGAAGTTTTTGTCTGTCTTTTTCTCCACTATAAAAACATCACTTGACACTGTGCTCAGCATGAAGTAGGTGCTAATTTATAGAATCAATGTTGTCTTAGGCTGAGGCTAGGTTAAAAGGCACCCCTCATAGGCCCCATGTCTTCCTTCCCCTTCACCTTGGACTTTCCTCCTGCCAGCTGTTAATCATTCATTTCTCCTTTCTTGCATTCATACGCCCAGATCCTAGACACTCGTCTGCACCACTGTGTTCCAGGCACAGTGCTATGCACTGGGTAGAGCAGCAGGGTTCATTTACTTCGTGGTAAGGGAGACATGCACGCAAGCAAAAATGAGTTAAGGTTATGTTTAGCTGCGAGTAACAGAAAACCCAAGGAACGACGGCTTTAGTAACATAGAAGTTTGTTTCTCCCTTCTGTGAAAATCCAGGTTGGCAGTGCAGGGCTGACGTGTGCCCCCTGGCTTCAGAGACTAAAGCTCTGCTGTCTTGTTGCTTCCCCATAAGTGGCCTCTGTTCCCTGGATGGCTTCATGGCACATGGCCTCACAAGCTGCAGGGAAGGCTAGGAGATGTTTTAATTTCCTAATAAAATGTCCGCAGTGGAAAATCAAAGACCTGCTACCACAGAAGGGAGAACTGGTCCTGGGAGACAGCTAGGAGTCAGGATCACACAACCTAAAATCTGCTGTGACAGGTATACCAAGGCACAGAGGAGGATGGGGAGAGTTACCAGACGCCTGCTTCTTCCTGGAAGAGTTGTCACTTCAGCTGTGTTTTTAAAGATAAGCAAGTTGGAAACTACTCAAAAGCCTTGGTATTCAAGTTGAAAAGTTCTGAAATAGCCAGTGATAATTTGCTCATTTCAACCAAAAAGAGAAATCAAAGACACATGTACTACCTGGTTTTAGAGTCTTTGAGGGCCATTAATGTATATCATGTACTGGGTACCTATATTAGAGTTTTCCAGAGAAACAGGGCAAATAAAGATATATAGATAGACAGATACTAGACAGAGAGATAGGCATATAGACAGAGGCAGGTAGATTTATTTTAGATAGAGAGATATATAGATAGATCGATAGAGATGGGTAGATTCATGTATTTTAAGGAATTATCTCATGTAATCATGTGTGCTGGCAAGTCTAAACACCTGAAAGCTGCAAATTCAAATAAGATATAAATCTAAAGGTCAGGCCAAGTGGGCTGGAAACTCAAGCAGAATTTCAATGACGTATGGTCACATTCCTTCCTCTCTAGAAAACCTGTCTTTGCTCTTAAGCTTCAACCAATTGGATGAAGGCCACTTATATAGTAGAACGTCTGTAGTTGACCACCTCCCTACATTGACCACCTCCTTAAGTTGACCACATTTTCATACTGGACGACAAGCTGGTACTGGACACGTACCACATGTACTTAATGGAAGTTCTTTATGTTGACCACTTTGTGACAGTTCCTTGGATGGTCAACCTACAGAGGTTTTACTGGGTGACTTGCTTTACTTATTCTATTCATTCACATGTTTCCCACATGCAAAAAATACTTTCACAGCAGTATCTAGACTGTTCTTAGATTAAACAAATGGGCACCATAGCCTAGCCAAGTTGACACATAAAGTTAACCATTATAGTACCTGTCTGGTAGAACATTCTAGGAGGAAGCAACTCTTGGCTACTTTCTAACCTAGAATAAATTTAAGCGCAGTCCAAAAAAGCATAATCCTAGTTATACCTAGGATTCCCCAGGCCTGACATTATGCTCTTCTATATGTGGGGAAGGGCTCCAACATTTATTTTGCATTGGCCAGATTTGGAGGATACCTCAAGAAAGCTCTTAGGCCATTGACCCCAAGATACATATAAAACCAGCAGGAGCTGCTCACCCCTCAGTCAGGGTGGCTATGAAACAGGAGACTGGAAGGAGAAGCTCGAAGAGCTTTAGAGAGGGGCCTTCTTCAAGTCTGTATGGCTGTCGCAGGATATAGGCCCCCATGTGCATGCATCCCAAAACGGAGAATTCTCGCTCCTTCCTCTGGCCCTTCGTGCCAAATCTCCACTGTAGCAATGACATCACCACACTGTGACTGGTTGGCTGGCTATTTCTACACCAGATTTTAAATCCCCTGAAGAGTTTTGTCAATGAATGTGTACCAAGAATGGGTTGGAGGGAATTTGAGAGCTGTCTGGCAGCACCTCCAGATCTTCCCTGGAGAAGAAACAGGAAGGTTATTCCACACTGCTTCGGGGCAGAGGTCCCAAGCTGGTGGCTTCCGTGGAATTTGGCCAATACACATGTTTGATTCAGCCTCTGTAGGGTTTATAAAACTGGATGGTTGCCAATGTTTGAAAACTGGGAAATTTGAGAAAAAGTTTGATTTTCTGACTTCTTTTGAAAAATTTAAACATAAGGGTAATTTCTACATGGCAGGAGCCGAGTTGCAGCTCTCTCCTTAAGGGTAGGTGCTCTGTAGTTCCCAGGTACAGAGATTGATGGAGAACAGATGTGTGTGTGTGTGTGTGTGTGTGTGTAGTGGGAGGAATTAAAGGGCAGGAAGAGATGGTCATTAAGAGTCCGGGTTCTTGGCTGGGCAGCATGGCTCATGCCTATAATCCCAGCATTTAGTGAGGCCAAGGTAGGAGAATCACTTGAAGCTAGGAGTTCAAAGACCAGCCTGAGCAACAACAAAATGCTTCTCTGTAAAAAATAGTAACAAAAACCCCCCAAAACAAAAACCAAAATTATATAAAAAATAGTAAACTTAGCTAGGTATGGTGGTGTATGCCTGTAGTCCCAGCTATGTGGGAGGCTGAGGGGGGAGGATCGCTTGAAACCAGGAGTTTAAGGCTACAGTGAGTTAGGAAGACACTACTGTACTCTAGGTGACAGAGCAAGATCCTGTCTCAAAAAAAGAAAATCCACATTTTTTCTAAAGAAGGCACAACCTAGAGCACCTCTTTTATTATGGAAGTGTTTCGAAAAACAACAGTTAGGCATGAAAGTGCTATTACAAACCAAAGAAAGAATAGACAGCTTCAAATTGCCATGTGGCTGTCAACACGCTCCATCCCCCAGCCGCCTTCTACCATTCCAATCTGTGTACTTTTGTGGAGAGGTGTACCTATTCCATTTATAATACCACATCACATTTTCCAAATGACACTCGATAAGTTAATCAAAGATACACACTGCATTCCAAACCTCTACTGAATTGAACCATCTATTTTTGTAGTAACCAAAGAGACTTCCCAGGGAAACTGTGGCAGAAGGCCAGGAGGATTGCTCTAAAAATATTTTTAAATGACTCAAAATCTTTCCTTTGAGTGCTATCAAATAAATAATACTTTTTTCAGAAGCACTCAACAAACTCCAGAGAGATGGAAGACTCTACTATGGAGTTACTGTTACTTAGCCAGGAGCAGAGCGGAAGGTGGATCTCAGAGGATTTATTCTCTGAGCTTATCCCTGACAAAAGCAATTGGGGCCCAGGAAAAGGCACTTGAATTACAGGGAGGTCTGGCTATGAGACAGGTTCTTGGTGTCGATGTGGTTCCTGGGACGATTTCCATACCTTTCTCCAGCAAGAGGAGAGTGATTTGACAGGGTAAAAATTTGGATCTTCTGTTAAGGACATTCGTTGGTTAAAATAATGGAGCTTATCCATGGTTTAGAGTTTAAATTCTGGACTCATAAACAAACTTCTAACGGGGTCCCTCTTGTATTCCAAAAGAGTTTGCTCTTGGAAGGGAACCCACATCTTTAGTTGACCTCTTGCATTTAACATAAAACTTGGCCATTTAAAATGTTCTCTTTAGACTGGTGTGGTGGCTCATGCCTATAATCCCAGCACTCAGGGAGGCCCAGCAGGAGAAATGCTTGAGGTCAGGAGTTTAAGACCAACCTGAGCAAGAAAGAGACCCCTGTCTCTACTAAAAAGAGAAAAAAATCAGCCAGGCACAGTGGCTGGCACCTGTAGTCCCCGATACTTGGGAGGTAGAGGCATGAGGATCACTCGAGCCCAGGAGTTTGTGGTTGCTGTGAGCTTTTGTGACACCACTGCTCTCTAGCCAGAGTGACAAGAGCAAGGCTCTGTCTCAAACAAATAACTAAACGGACAAATAAATAAAATGTTCTCTTTCATGTTTCAGGTTTTTTTGTTGTTGTTTTGCTTTTACAAAAAGAAGACATAAAAATGTCAAAAATGAAAGTCTCTAGACACCCCCCCACCCCTCACATACACACAAACACACAGACACATGAGCACAGAGCGCAGCTGATAAGTGCACAGTGTATATTCTTATAGACTTTGAGCTGGGCCTAACCTGGTAGTTACTAACATACAAATAAAAAGATTAGAATATGCAGAGGGCTTTACATTTACTATCCCTTGAAAGTCATTTAATGTTGATACATTTAGTTCTCACTTAGCCTTTGTAATGGTTCCATAGTCTTTCATTCTATTATTGATGCACCAAAATTTATTTAGATACTATACTTGGTGTGGTCGACACTGGTGGATGTCCACCCAGAAGCCATGCCTCCAATTCCTTGACTCCTTGCTAGCTCAGCCCTAATTTTGTCTGGGTGTTCTCCCTTTCACGAGTTCAGGGAAGGCAATCCCCTGTCTCCACTCTCTCCCCAGGATTACATTGAGACTGGTTTAAGTCAGCATGAAAGTCTCATTTTCTTCTTAATGACTGGTTGTGATTTAATCTTGACTAATGATACTACAGGGCAAATCTTCTGGGAGGGAGGGAAAGCATCGGAGAAAGGGTCCTGGATACTATAAAGAGGCCAGGAGACCACATGCCTTTCTTCTTTGCTGAACATCACCTGTCTTGATCCCAGGAATGAGGTGTCACTGACGCCTTGTGGGTGGTGGAGCTGAAAGGTGGAGAGTCTCTGGTCTCCAAAGAGATCACTGAACTGCTCAGTCACCCAGCCCTGGACTCAACTGACATCCAGACCTCTTGTCTGGGTGATAATAACCCCCTATTGCTCAAGCTAGTTTGGTTATTCTTTCTGTTACTTGCAGACAAAACCATCCTAACGGATACACTTGACTTTTTTCTCTGTCCATGGACTTTATATATAATCTAATGATAGCTTCTTCCAAAGGAGAAGTATTTTTAGAGGTGAATGAATAAACAAATATTTGGCAGGAATAGAATTTTTTCATTCATTATTCTAACAGTTACTGAGTATATATCACATGATGTGCCATGGCCCAGCAAGACATTGTTGCCAAACAAGGAAATAATAAGACGTGGTCCCTGGTCCTTGATACACACGGCATAAATAGCCACGCATATAAATTGTTCTGGTTTGTTGTAACAGCACCAGAGTATCTAGTAACATGAAAGTACTGAACAGTGATTTTCAACCGGTATACCGTGGCACATTGGTGTGCCATGAGAGGATCTTAGGTGTGCCCGAGAACATTTTTAAAGGTCATTAATTATTTTTGAAAGAAGTTCAAAGCACGACAAGTATATTTTTAAAAATCAACATAATGTAAGTGTGTCACAGAAATTTAACTATACCTTCTAGTGTGCTATGAGATAAAAATAGTTGAAAAACACTGGCCTAGAGGGTAGTCAGAGAAATCTTTACAGAAGACAAAACATCTGAACTGGGTCTTTAAGGATGAACGGGGTTTTTTATTTGAGGTTACCTGCAAAATCAGACAATAGCATAGTATCTGAAGCCTGCTCTCAAAGTCAGCAACTTTATAGCCTCAGGTTATACTTGAATAGAAAAACTATTTGCATCTTGTTTTTTATGGCAAATAAGAAGAAAAACAGTCTTGAATAGAAAAACTATTTTGTATCTTGTTTTTTATGGCAAATAAGAAGGAAAAAAGTCCTCAGCAGGGACCATGGGAGATGTGCCCTGGTGACAGGGATGGGCCTGTGGAAATCCCCCAGCTCCACAGTGACAGAGCTGCCAACTTGCAGTGGTGAGTTTGCAGTGGCCCCACCGGACGCGAGCTGCACCTAGTCGAGTGCAGCCAGCTCACCACAGTGTCCGGACACTGGTGCGGTCTGCTATTCCCACAGGGCAGTGCCAACATGACAGTTTGGTTTGGGGCAGATAGGAACCAGCCTGGGTATGATAGGTGAGTCATCCAAGGCAGCCCTAGTGACTCCTTGGACCCAGCGGGAAAGGCAAAAAACCAAGAGAGAAGAGGTGTGGATCACTTGGTTACTGTCATCTGACACTCCTGTGTTTGTGCCACAAACAGATTCCTACAGGAGGCCAGCCCCCAACAGCTTCCGGTTCCTCCTGGACAGGGCTCCTGCTTCCCACTAGCGCAGCTTCCCTGTCCAGGATTCTAACGCCTGTGGTAATGTGACACGTAAACAAGAGGCCACAGGAGCAGCTCCGCTCTGGCTCCTTAAACCTCACCTATTCCTCTAGTTGAGAAAGAAACACTGCGATTGTACTCACCACTGAAGCAAATGTCAAGAGAAGAGCTATCTAAATAGCCTGTGTCTTTACATTCTGAACAGGCAAGAATGATAAAGGAATTCGTAGTCTCTCTATGCGGTTTTAATAATGAGTGAATTAAAGGATTTGGATTATATGACTGTGTCAATAGGCTTGGTCTAACCCTTTCCAAGTAGGCACATGTTCTCCTGAGAAAACACTCAATCCCCATGTTCACTCTCAGTGTCTGCCTGGAAGCTGAGCGTTCTCTTTACACTCTCCTGGAGGCCAGATCCCTTGGCCTGCCATGTAAACATGGCCATTTGAATAAATAGAATATGGCAGTGGTTCAGAGCAGCAACGGGAGCCACTGCTTTTTTTGGGTGAGGATTGGTGAAGCCAAAAAAAGAAAGGGAAGAAATCCCCTGTAACATTAGATGGATTGAAAGAATTGCTTCTGAATTTTGGACAAGAAGATTAGCAGTCATATTGCTCTCTTTTTTACAATAAACTTTTGGCCTCAGTCATAGAAATTCATTCATTTGCCATGCCTCTGAATATCTCTATCTACACCTATCTGTGTGTGTGAGTATACACACACACCCAAATACACACACACAAGGAGTTGTTTATATTCCTGCTATGGGTCAGGTTCCATTCATAACAGGGCCTGGAAGCTACAGATGCCCAGAGACTTGCCATCTGGGGGTCAGAGTCATTATCAATCTCATCATGTCACAGCTGAAGGGCTGCTGCCTGGGCAGCAGAGAGCCATAAGGTGTCTTCACAGAGACCCAATTTTGCCCTTCAAACATGAAATCCCTCTTGGAGTCCTGTGTCATTAAATCGTTACAGTTGGCCATCCAGATCCATGGGTTCCCCATCTGTGGATTCAACCCCCTTGGATTGAAAATATGGATGAAAAAATGGTTTGATATACATTGAACATGTACACACTTCTTTTTCTAATAGTATTCCCTAAACAATGCAGTAAAACAACTATTTACATACCACTTACATTGTATTATGAGTAATCTAGAGGTGATTTAATGTATACAGGAGGATGTTCATAGTTTATGTGAAAAATTTACATCATTTTATGTAAAGGAATGAGCATCCTTGGATTTTGGTATCCTTGATGGGAGGGATGGTCCTGGCACTAATCCCCTATTAGCCATCTTTTATAGCCTATTTCATCTGTGTACAGACACAGATGATTCCAAGATACGTTATCATTTCACATACCAGTAAGAAAAACTCAGCCAATTAAACTATGGCATGTCGGCTCGGCGCCTGTGGCTCAACAGCTAAACTATGGCATGTCATTTGCAGTAAGATGCATTTTGACTTCAGAACTGTTAAAGGGTTTAAAGAAAAAGAGGGGTACTTTCTAGAATCAGAGAAATCTAGCCAGGGGCTTGTCTCTCTGGCTGGACTGAGTTCCTACAGTGCAGGAACACACCTTACAGTCTTGTAGGCTTTGCTGCATGGACAGCGCAGGAAGTCCCAGTGAAACACTCTTGAATGAATGAATGAATAAGTCAGTAACTGCTAGGAATTCTGTGTTCTCCCAACAGGAAAGTGCAATAGGCCATCTACCAGCCTGTTCATGTAGAGGCAGGAAGGTCCTCGTTCTTTCTATCCCACCTACTGCTGGAAAAACCAGACTCACTGGGGCTGGCCTGCATGTGGGCACCTGGCGAGGGACTTCTGACCCACATCTCCTCTAGCACTGGAAGCAGCCCGAAGCCTGCTCACCTTAAAGTCTGGCCTGCCAGCTGCTGGCCAGACACACTGTGATGCCAGGCTCCCTGGGTGCTTATTTATGCTTCTCCTGAAAGCTGGTGTGTAATATCAAACTCCTGAAAATAAACTCATGGTTTAAGTGGACTGTGAGAGCTGCCTATTTCAGAGAACCTGCTGGTGAGTTCTCTTGTAAAGTCCCTAACCACCCCCAAATTTATCTATTTTATAAATTTGGGTTTTGGTGTATCCTATTCCCTTAGAACAAGGCATGGCCTTCTATTGAGTTTCCCCACAGTGGAGTCTTTGTGGTGGGTCACCGGGGTGAAGGGTTTTTTCCATGACCAACCTCTTTCCCTTGAGGGTTCCTGGGCTGCTGAGGCCCCAGTTAAACCGAACCCCTCCCCCCAGGTGCCAGGGCTTCCCTGCAGTGAAGAGAGCAAATGAAAACCACATTTGACTTTGTTCCATTTACTTTAGCATGATGTTATTTCTGATCGGAGATGCATTCCAACTCTGGAGAGATGGACCACAGAGATAAGGCCGGCATGCACCCGTGGGACAGGGCGTAGGTGAGGGTGCTGTGTGTGGAGGGGGAGGGAGGGCACATCACACGCTTGACGGTTGTGTACTGAGCATCCAGAGCATCCAGCTTCGGTGCCACCTCTTTCAGGGAATGGGGTGATGCCCAAACCCCAGGCTCTGGCCTAGAGTTGCCCACCCTCTCGCTATAGTGATCTGCGTGGCATGCACCAGTGCAGGTCTGAGACTGCCCTGTGCTAGGAGAGTTGGGGAAGGTTTTACACAGGGTAGAATCTGGAAGCTGGTCTTAGGAGGAAAGAAAAGAGGGAAAGGCAACCAGGGAGTGGGTGGCATGTGCAGAGACACAAGTGTACAAAAACACAGGGAGCAGTCCAGGGCAGCCTGCAGCCTCCACCTTTATTCCCACTGGGAGCCAGGACAGTGAGCTGGAAGGCTGCTCCTGCGCGGCCTGCAATGGCAAGTTCTCCATGGAATCCTCAGCTTGACCCCTCAGCTCTGCTTCACACAATCCCACGAGCCTGCTTTCTCTCTCTGGTCCTGCTGCAGCACCCTCCAACAGGAAATGGTACCCAACACCCCTGAACGGAGCTTTGCCCTCTAGTTTTGCAGCTTAGAGGTTGAGGGAAGCCGGAGAGGACCAGTTAGGAGTACGGAGGACGATCCTGGGACAAGGCTGTCATAACCAACAGAAATGCCAGACGACTTCCTTCCCTGGTCCTTCTTTAGTCATCAGAGGCTTGTGAGTGTTGCGTGCCCCTATTGGCCTGGCCTCCACATCTGCCGCCAGGGCGTGATAATCCCCAGAAAATGCAAGTTCTCATGACCCCTGCAGAGTGGGAGACATCAGCGACTGTGGCTATGTGTCTCTCTGAGGCTTTAATTCTCACATCCCTAATCCCTGGGCTCAGGCTCCTGGGCTGACTTCTTCAGACCACAGCCAACACCCCAACAGCATCTGTGGACAATTCTCCCACTTGCTTTTGGCACTCCTGAGATGAATTTAATCCTCCTTCACATGTCATATCTAAGATCTCTAAATTTGCGTCCCTCCTTCCCCTGCTCCACTTGCAACCTTTTTCTCTCTTCTAGAATAAACACAGCGGCTATAGTTACTCCTCACATGATCTGGTCTTCAAACTTTTCATTCCCCGGATTGCTTGCTTCCAAGTACACCTCCGTTTGCCAAGGTTGCTTTAAAAGTGGGACACTGTCGGATTAACAGAATCTTCCAGATCTTCCTTGAGTCCAAGTGCAGCAAGCCTATCAGCTCTGTAAGGACCCTGAAGTGTACCTTTGTTTGCTGCCCTCTCAGAAGTATACCGTCCTCTCTTCTGAACTGTGAACAATCACTCTCATGGACCCCTAACCCCCTACTCAAGTGCAGATGTAAATTTCAGAATCCAACATCAAATGGGTGAATGGGTCTTAATTTTCTCGGTATTCCTAGCCTCCAACACAAAACCCGGTAACTAGCAGACATTAGATACCTACCTGTAACGTCAATCAACCAACGCTTTCGTTCAATGAAAGTGGGGTAAGCTTGTGTTTAGTTTCTTAGCAGTCTGTCCATGTGTATGGTTAACTGCAATATCCTGGTCCACTTCACATGACCTTCTATAAGGAGAATCTGTCACTTCTCCCTGTATTATTGACTTTTCTTAACGTAAATTTAGTACTTGGCACTTCTGTAACAAACACTTTCAAAATGTGGTGGCTTAAAACAACAACAGTTTATTACACGTCACAATTTTCTTGCTTGACAAGGTTTGGCTGTGTGGTTACTTATGAGATTACTCACTCACCAGGGAGCCTGGCTGGGGCTGAAATGTTCCAAATGACCTTTCAGCCTTTGGGGTCTCTCTGCTTGTGAGTTCTTATTATTCATTATTCTAGCCAAGGTGCGGCCTTCTAAGAGTGACTATTCCAAGGGGACTATTCCAAAGTAGAAGTACCTACCAGGACTCTGCACTTGATCTTAGCCACAAGGCCAAGAAGCTATCTCTAGTGAGACTCTGATTGCTCTAAACTAACTAATGCCGGCACCAATGTGGGAGGGAACTTTATGACGTCCCGTCCACTGGTCGGTGTGGTTCATTGGAGGCCACCAGAGTTACAGTCCACCACATTCATCTTTATCAGATTTCACTGTTACACTTTTGGGAGGGAATATTTTTTGCTTATATCTTTACAAAATTCAAATTTTGCTCGATGGGCAAGTCCAGTGATGACAATGATGATATATGTATTATTTACTGTGTGCCAGGTTGTTCTTTACATATTTAGGATTCATGCAAAAAACCCAAGGACAGAATTATTGTTCTCATTTGAGAGAAAAGGAAAGTGAGATTCAGAAAACATCAGTAAGTCTTTCAAAGTCTCATAGTTAGCTTAAGGCAAAATTTCAACTTAGGCCTCTTTAATTCCAAAGACTTTTTCTTTTTTCCTTGCCCCCTCCCCTGCAGTTTTTGGCCAGGGCCAGGTTTGAACCCACCACCTCTGATATATGGGCCCGGAGCCCTACTCCTTGAGCCACAGGCGCCATCCTCTCTTTTTTTTTTTTTTTTTTTACTGTACTATATTATATCTCAGAGTCTGCACTTTTGACTCAGAGAAACATACAATTCTCTGGAGAAAAAAACATTTTTCAAATTCTAATATGAATTAAAATGCAAAATAACTTTTCTTTCTCTGGAGCTCTTTTACATGTTTAAATCTTATTTAGTTCTAGGGTATTCTGGTTTCTTTTGCTTCCCTACAACATACAGACAGCCCTAAGGTATTGATCATACAGTTGGGCTATGGTGTTTAAATATCTGAATGAAGGTTCTGATAAGACTTTATATACACAGCTACGGGGAAGGGTGCCCCTACACAAAAGCTGGGTCTCAACTTGAAGTCAATCTTAACTTCATCTATACTGTCTGGATTGCCAGCCTAATTGGCCTCCAAGTAGAGAACTATGCTTTTTTCTTTATCTACTCTGGTAAATTATTAAAGGGCTCTTCTGCCCAGGGGGAGATCATTAACTACCTGGGAGGTAGCAGAAAGCATCTGGCAGGTGCAGCAAGGTGATCAAGGGCAGCTCTCCTTAGGATGGCAGAACTGAGCTTCCTCAGGTTGTCCCCACTGGTCAGTCTGAGTGAGGGAAAGGCCACCTCTGAGTAGGGGTGTGGGGGCAGAGCTATCTGGCAAGGATAGAGGCAAAGACAGGGTGGAGGAGGAATGCCTCCCCTGTCCAGCCCACAAACAAGTTTCAAACTCATCAGGTGTTACCACTACCATTAACCTGACTGAATGTGCACCTATGTCCTGCATTAACCCAGGCTCCGTCCTTCCTCTCTTGGAGGGGAGATAGTCCTTTCACTTGAGGGAGTAGAGGCTAGGGCAAGGCCCAGATGGGTCACTGGAGAAATGTTATGTGGATGACACAGGAGAACAAGAGTTGAGCAGGAGGCATAGCCTGAAAGCTCACCTCTTCATGGCATACATGAGGTTACATGACATGGCCAAGGCCACTGATGCCTTCAGTGCCAGAGACAGGGCTAGAAGCCACACCTCCCATTCCCAGGGCAAGCCTTTTTCCTTGGCATTAGAATGCTGCCCATCTCAGTAGCTTTAATGAGTATATTGGGCAGAGAGTTGAAAGCACTTTTCTCCAGGGGTCAGGATACCTGACAGGGGGGTGGTCTAAACTTTGGCCTTTGGTCCAATAACCCACAGTCTAGTTAGTTTCACTTCCTCATCTGCCCTTCACTTGTTTCTTTTGGACAGTGGTACAACTATCAGAGACTTCTCATGCCTGTGAATCTGCTCTTTCTGTTTTTCAATCCACAGAATGGGAAAATGGGCTCCAGGTGTAACCCTCCGCTCCTTCCCCGCTCAAAGATCCCTCTCTGAGAGCAGTGCCTGGGGTTAAAAGTTCCTGTACTTTAGGTTACCCTCTGCAGGAGAGGTGGATCAACACAAATCACTCTAATTCAAGAGGAATGTGAGGTGTGGGAGGTTTCCCGGTCAAAGCCGAAGATGGAACTAGCACCCACATCTCCTACCCGTGGGACAGGACTTGATCCTCGTCCTTGGAGCTACTGCCAGCCTCAGTACATTTACAGAGCATGTCGGGTAGACATGTTGAAAGCAGCTTTTCTCGAGGGAGTTTAGGCGGGAGTGAGGCACATGCAAAGCCCTACAGAGCCCAGACCATAGAGCCTCATCTGCCTGGAGCGGCCAGGGGAGGTGACATGTTAGCTGAGCCCGGGAGGACCAGGTGACAAGGGCTCAGGCAAAAGCAGAGGAAACAGCCCTGGCAAAACTGAGGAGGGACTCTTGACAGGCCTGGGGCTTCCTTTGGCCCCTGCTCTGTGCTCAGGAACCAGGCACAGAAGGAAGCACAGCTGAGCGGGGCCTCTGTCCTCACCATCTTCCTGCTGTGGGGCCTCCCCAGGACAGTCTGCCACAGGTTCCTATTGTCTGAGGTCACTGAGCCTCCCGAAAGTATTCCAGGAATGTGGAGGCCTGACTCACTCTCTTCCTTGAGTTCACAGTCTGAAGTTCATAAAACCGCTTTCCCCTTTAGTCATTCTTATTCAAACATCAGCCCACATGCTTCACAGATGGAGCTGGCAGGAGGAATCTGGGGACACATTTTTTTGCTCAGGATGTGAAAGTAGATGAGGAGTTAAGAAGATCAAGGAACAGTCATTCACCAAGAGCCAGGGCCCCTTTGGCAGGGGCTGTCTGAACGTGTGGAGAATGGCTGGCCTGCTCAGAGAACAGAGACCACCAGCAGAAAGGGAAAGCTGCGGAAGCCAGCCTCTCCGTGCCTCAGTTTGCTCATTTGCAAACAGGGACAATAACTACACTTGCTGCAGAGAATTGTGCTGAGGAGTGAGTTCATCCATGTTCAGCAGTTAGAATACCTCCTGCCACACAGTAAGCACTCAATAAATTCTAGCTTATTTTTTATTTGTTTTGAGACAGAGTCTCACTATGTCACTCTTGGTAGAGTACGATGGCATCACAGCTCACAGCAACCTCCAGCTCTTGGGTTTAGGCAATTTTCTTGCCTCAGCCTCCTGAGTAGGTGGGACTACAGGAGCCCATCACAGCGCCCGGCTATTTTTTTTTTTTTTGCTGTGGTTGTCATTGTTGTTTACCAGGCCCCGGCTGGGTTAGAACCCACCAGCCCTGGTGTATGTGACCGGTGCCCTAACCACTGAGTTATGGGAGCCGAGCCCAGCTTATCGTTAATAGTAGACAAAGAGTGAGTTTTTAAACAGTAAGTGATGAGGGAGAGAGAAAATATTCTTGGAATAGGACTGGGTGGAATAAACCTGAAAGGAAAATGGACACTGCCATGAGTTGTGCAGATGGGGAGAAGGAGACACACAGGAAGGGTGGTGCCAAGCATCTGAAGAGGACAAACCCGCCACCGGGTGCGGGGGCTCACGCCTGTCATCCTAGCACTCTGGGAGGCCCAGGCGAGTGGATTGCTTGAGCTCAGGAGTTCAAGACCGACCTGAGCAAAAGTGACACCTTGTCTTTACAAAAAAAAAAAAATAGAAAAACTAGCTGGTTGTCCCAGCGGGTGCCTATAGTCCCAGCTACTCAGTAGGCAGAGGCAAAGAGAATCGCTTGAGCCCAAGAGTTTGAGGTTGTTGTGAGCTAAGATGATGCCACAACACTTTACCCAGGGCACAGAGGGAAACTCTGTCACAAAAAATTAAAAACAAAAGGAAGATACCCAACTGTCACATCTGGCCAGATGACAAAGACAAAACTGTTAGTTTCAACTAAGATCTTCTCGGGGTGGAAATAGTTATAAAATGTCCAGAGAATTAACAAAAGTTATGCGGGAGATACGTGAAGAGTGGGGTCCAAGTTGGTGTTATCCACCTCATTTCTCCTGCTGCCCTGCAGGCAACGGAATTCCCAGCAAGGCAGGCCAGGGGCAGATCCAATGCTCTAGTTTCCTCTTTTCTGACTCCAGCTTAAGTTAGAGGATTGGACACGCAGGAGATGTCCAGACTATCCCCTTGGCACGCTGCATTTTGCCTCAAAGCTTGTTCTGAGAATTGTCCTAGAAAACATCAGTTGCCTTAACTCAAAGGCACGAGTCTAATGGTCTTAATCATTCCTGAGATTCCATTTGGACAAGGAAAACTTTGCTCTGCCTTTCGGAACACTCTTCAGGGAAACCTTCATACCTCTCCAATTTAGACAAGGCACTGGGAGATACAGAGAAGTAAAGCATGCCACCCCACAGAGCCTCAGGATGCATTTTTTGGGCACAATACTGTATTTCTTCCTTTGATCTCAGCCCCGCTCAGTCCCATCTCCTGTTCTTGTCTTGCTCCAATTGGAATGGCTGAGTCCCTGCTTCTGTGTGTGTCTGTCATTGCAGTGACCACAAAGGAAGAGTCCCACATGATTTTAAAAGCCTCTTTTAAAAAAGTAAAAAATAGTACTCATGGAAGAGATGGTTCCGATGGTGCAAGGGCTTCACGGAAGGGAATTGGAAGAAACTATTACTGGCTCGAAGAAAGACATCCCTGAGTAGGTAGGAAAGGTATCATCTGTCCTACTTATAGACCAAAGAGCAGATAGAAATATTACTTTCTTGCTTCCTGAAAAGTCACTGGAGTGTTGAGACAAGGTGATGCTTGAAAGAAGGACAGGTTATTTGATTCCTTACTCTTAATCATCAAAACTTCTCAAGTTTTTTTTTCCTCTTTTTTTGAGACAGAGCCTCAAGCTTTCACCCTGGGTAGAGTGCCGTGGCATCACAGCTCACAGCAACCTCCAACTCCTGGGCTCAAGCAATTCTCCGGCCTCTGCCTCCCAAGTAACTGGGACTACAGGCACCTGCCACATCGCTCGGCTATTTTTTTTTTTTTTCAGTTGCAGCCGTCATTGTTGTTTGGTGGGCGCAGGCTGGGTTCGAACTCACCAGCTCAGGGGGTATGTGGCTGGCGCCTTAGCTGCTTGAGCCACAGGTGCCGAGCCTGACCTCTTAATTTAAATAGTCCCACCCCCATCACCACTTTCTACCCTAACACTCCATGCTCATCACAGTCTACCCAACCATTAGCACAGGACCTGGCACACAGAAGGCGTTTGATAAACACATCAGACAGAGGAGTGAGTACATTAAGAGTGCATGCATGTGTGTTCTTCCCACAAAATATAAATGGGATGGTGTTACAGACAGAATTGTGAAATTTTCTTTCTTACTTCACAACATATATTACCAAACATATGTTTCAAAGACTTTTCTAAGTATTTTACATGTGTGCTTTAATTCTTTTTTTTTTTTTTTTTTTTTGAGACAGAGCCTCAGGCTGTCACCTTGGATAGAGTGCAGTGGCATCACAGCTTACAGCAACCTCTATTCCTGGGCTCAAGCGAGTCTCCTGCCTCTGCCTCCCAAGTAGCTGGGACTACAGGCGCCCTCCACAACACCCGGCCATTTTTTGGTTGCAACCGTCATTGTTGATTGGTGGGCCTGGGCAGGATTAGAACCTGCCAGCTCAGGTGTACGAGGCTGGTGTCTTAGCCCATTGACCCACAGGTGCCAAGTCACATTTAATTCTTATAACAATACTTTAAGACAATTACTAATACTATCCAACTTTTCAGATGAAGAAATACAGGATACAGACATAGAGAAGTTAAAATGCACAGCTTGCAAGCAGTAGAGCCAATACATAAATTTATATTAATCTTTATTGTTTTTTCTGAGACTGAGTCTCACTTGGTCACCCTGGGTAGAGTGCCATGGCGTCTTTGCTCACAGCAACCACAAACTCTTGGGTTCAAGCAATCCCTTTGCCTCAGCCTCCCAAGTAGCTAGGACTATAGGTGCCCACCACAATGCCTGGTTATTTTTTAGAGACAGGTCTCACTCTTGCTCAGGCTGCTCTCGAACTCGTGAGCTCAGGTAACCCACCCTCCTTGACCTCCCAAATGCTGGGATTACAGGCATGAGCCATACATTAATCTTAAAATGACCAGTTAGCCTTAATTAGTACATTAAGATTTCTTTTATCGTGGCAAAATATATATAATATAAAATTTACTGCTCCGTGCCTGTGGCTCAATGGGCTAAGGTGCCAGCCACGTACAACTGAGCTGGTGGATTCGAATCCAGCCCGGGCCTGCCAAACAACAATGACGGCTGCAACCATGAAATGGCCGGGCGTTGTGGCGGGCGCCTGTAGTCCCAGCTACTTGGGAGGCGGAGGCAAGAGACTCGCTTGAGCCCAGGAATTGGAGGTTGCTGTGAG
>CAUYRH010056811.1:0-33979 GCA_963574655.1 Perodicticus potto
AACAAAAGAAGTATAGAACAGATCAATAAATCAAAAAGTTGGTTTTTTGAAAAGGTCAATAAAATAGATAAACCTTTGGCTAACCTAATCAGGAAAAAAAGAGTAAAATCTCTAATTTCATCAATCAGAAATGGTAACAACGAAATAACAACAGACCCCTCAGAAATCCAAAAAATTCTTAACAAATATTACAAGAAACTTTACTCTCAGAAATATGAAAATCTGAAGGAAATTGACCAATACTTGGAAGCACACCACCTTCCTAGACTTAGCCAGAATGAAGTAGAAATTTTGAACAGGTTTTTATCAAGTTCTGAAATAGCATCAACTATACAAATTCTCCCTAAAACGAAAAGCCCAGGACCAGATGGCTTCACATCAGAATTCTACCAAACCTATAAAGAGGAACTAGTACCCATATTACTCAACCTTTTCCAAAATATAGAAAAAGAAGAAATACTACCCAACATATTCTATGAAGCAAACATCATCTTGACCTCCAAACCAGGAAAAGACTGAACAAGAAAAGAAAATTATAGACCCATATCACTAATGAAGATTGATGCAAAAATATTCAACAAGATCCTAACAAAAAGAATCCAGCAACACATCAAACAAATTATAAACCATGACCAAGTGGGTTTTATCCCAGGGTCTCAAGGCTGGTTCAATATGCATAAATCTATAAATATATTTCATCACATAAACAAACTAAAAAACAAAGACCATATGATTCTCTAAATTGATGAAGCAAAAGCCTTTGATAATATCCAGCATCCTTTTCTGATTAGAACACTTAAGAAAATAGGTATAGAAGGGACATTTCTTAAACTGATAGAAGACTTCTACAGCAAACCCATAGCCAATATCATATTGAATGGAGTTAATTTGAAATCATTTCCACTCAGATCAGGAACCAGGCAAGGTTGTCCATTGTCTCCACTACTTTTTAACATTATAATGGAAGTCTTAGCCATCACAATTAAGCAAGAAAAGGTGATCAAGGGTATCCACATAGGGTCAGAGGAGATCCAACTTTTACTCTTTGCAGATGATATGATTGTATATCTTGAAAACACCAGGGATTCTACTACAAAACTCTTAGAAGTGATCAAGGAATACAGCAGCATCTCAGGTTATAAAATCAACACTCATAAATCTGTAGCCTTTATATATACCAACAATAGTCAAGCTGAAAAAACAGTCCAGGACTCTATTCCTTTCACAGTAGTGCCAAAGAAGATGAAATATTTGGGAGTTTACCTAACAAAGGACATGAAAGATTTCTATAAAGAGGACTATGAAACTCTAAGAAAGGAAATAGCAGAAGATGTTATCAAATGGAAAAACAGACCATGCTCATGGCTGGGAAGAATCAACATTATTAAAATGTTCATAATACCCAAAGCAATATACAATTTTAATGCAATCCCTATTAAAGCTCCACTGTCATACTTTAAAGATCTCAAAAAAGGAATACTTTGTTTTACATGGAATCAGAAAAAACCTCAAATAGCCAAGACATTACTCATAAATAGAAGCAAAGCAGGAGGAATCATGCTACAGACCTCAGACTATACTATAAATTGATAGCGATCAAAATGACATGATACTTGCACAAAAACAGAGAGGTAGATGTGTGGAACAGAATAGAGAACCGAAAGATGAACCCAGCTACTTACCATTATTTGATCTTTGACAAGCCAATTAAAATCATTCAGTGAGGAAAAGACTCCCTATTTAACATATGGTGCTGGGTGAACTGGCTGACGACCTATAGAAGACTGAGACTGGACCCACACCTTTCACCATTGACTAAGATAGACTCTTACTGGATTAAAGATTTAAACTTAAGACATGAAACTATAAAAATACTAGAAGAAAGTACAGGCAAAACTCTTGAAGAAATCTTCCTGGGCGAATATTTTATGAATAGCACCCCCCAGGCAATTGACGCAACATCAAAAATACACTACTGGAATCTGATCAAACTAATAAGCTTCTGCACAGCCAAGAACACAGTAAGTAAAGCAAGCAGACAGCCCTCAGAACGGGAGAAGATATTTGCAGGTTATGTCTCAGACAGATGTTTAATAACCAGAATCCACAGAGAACTCAAACATATTAGCAAGAAAAGAACAAGTGATCCCATCTCAGTCTGGGCAAGGGACTTGAAGAGAAAATTCTCTGAAGAAGATAGGCACATGGCCTACAGACACTGAAAAAATGCTCATCATCCTTAATCATCAGAGAAATGCAAATCAAAACTACTGTGAGATATCATCTAACTCCAGTAAGATTAGCCCACATCACAAAATCCAAAAACCAGAAATGTTGGCGTGGATGTGGAGAAAAGGGAACACTTCTACATTGCTGGTGGGAATGCAAACTAATACATTCCTTTTGGAAAGATGTTTGGAGAACACTTAGACATCTAAAAATAGACCTGCCATTCGATCCTACAGTTCCTCTACTAGGTATATATCCAGAAGACCAAAAATCACATTATAACAAAGGTATTTGTACCAGAATGTTTATTGCAGCCCAATTCATAATTGCTAAGTCATGGAAGAAGCCCAAGTGCCCATCGACCCAGGAATGGATTAATAAATTGTGGTATATGTACACCATTGAATATAATGCAGCCTTAAAGAAAGATGGAGACTTTACCTCTTTCATGTTTACATGGATGGAGCTGGAACATATTCTTCTTAGCAAAATATCTCAAGAATGGAAGAAAAAGTATCTAATGTACTCAGCCCTACTATGAAACCAATTTATAGCTTTCTTATGATAGGTCTAACCCAATTATATCCCAAAAGGAAGGGGAAACGAAAGGAAGGGGAGGATGGACCGAGAGAGGGTAATGGATGGGACCACACCTATAGCGCATCTTACAAGGGTACATGTGAAATTTACTAAGTGTAGAATATAAATGTCTTAACACAATAGCTAAGAAAATGTTGTGAAGGCTATGTTAACCAGTTTGACAAAAACATTTCTAATTGTATATAAAACCAGCACACTGTATCCCATGATTGCATTAATGTACACAGCTATGATTTAATAAAATAAACAAATAAATAAAAATAAAAATAAAAACAATTTTCATAGTGACCCGCATACCTGTTACAGCACAAACCCTGAAGCCAGTCTGTCTGGATTTGTATCTTGGTTGCATTTTGCCTCAGTGACTTTGTGTGATTTGCTTATTTTCTCTCTGTGTTAATTTTGTCATATGTAAAGTGAAATAAATAAAAGCATTTATTCACCAGGGGTAATGAAGATGAAATTCAAATAAATGGAAATTTCTTAAACCAGGGGTCCCAGGCCTGCGCCCTTTGCATGATTGATCTACAGCCTCCAGAAGAGCATTTTCTAATGGAAAACACACGCAGAGACAGCTGTAACTAAAATAGGACATAATGGGTATCAGAATCTGCTACTCCCATATTAGCACTAAACACAGCCAAGGACTTATTGAAGAAGTAAGAGATGAAAAAATGAGAGAACAGTTGAGTTGTTTGTGGAAAAATAAGTAACATTTAATCAGCAGAATAGTGGTAGCTAGACTTTGCCAGCAAAGAATTGCCTATAAACTGTGTTTTCCTTCAGCTCACATACCAATCTCAGCTCACAGTTACTGGCAGTTCAGTGCGGAAGTCCAGGCTGTTGTAAAAATAATGGTCTTTCTCTGTTTCTTGCACAAGTTTGTGAAAGTTACATGGCATTCTCTATGTGAAAGCACCTCACAAGCTTTCCTCTGCCTTAAATGACATTTTGCATTAGAGAAAACTTGTAGTCTTGGACACTAAATCAATGTTTCCATTTTCGCCATGCTGTGTTTGCAAAGCTAACATTTGGAGCTGCATCTGTGGTAAAACAATAAGCATTAAAGACATATTTGATTAAAACCGACAGTTTCTTATTCCAAAAATCTTATGACTAAGTTGCAGTAGCAACCCACGGAAAGTTAAGTCATACTCTTCCAAATCATAAGAAATTGCACTTGTATAACTGTGTGTTTTATGATACCATAATAGTTATGGTGTAATATGAACAATGTATTTGTTCTTGGGCTCTAAGAAAATTTACACTAGTGTGTTGGTTTCATTCGTGTTTCTCTAGCCATTAATCTTACTGATTTCAAGTTAATATAAAGATTGAAAAAATGGTGGTTGTCATTTTCATGCATTTATTTGTTCATTGTGTATTTCTTAAGTGCCTAGGATTGTTCTAGGAGCTTGGGCTGTATCAGAGAACCAAACTGACAAACCTGCTCTTTTGAAGTTTTTAGTGTAACCAGGGACTAGAGAAAATAAACAAAAGACCTGACTAGGTAAATGTTACAGGATGTTAGAAGATGATACACACTGTGAAAAAGCAAAGGCAAATAAGAGCAGTTAGGAGTCCTGGTTAGGAGAAAAGATACGGATTGTGGTTTGGAATATGGTGATCCAGATAAGATTCCTTGAGAAGGTGAGATTTGGACTCAAACTGGAGAGAATGTTAGCCCCTTGGATATTTGGTGGAAGACTATTTCAGCAAAAGGCAATGAAAATGGAAAATGAAAAATCATGTTAGAAGAACAGCCAGCAACTAAAAGTGGCAGAAGGAATAAAAGCAATGGCTACAAGAGTGGGGGAAGATGAAGACATTGGAGGAGAAAAGGAGTTGGATTATGTAGAGATTTATAGGCCTTTGGACTGAGATGGGAACCCATATTTAGAGGTTCACCAGAAAAGTGACATAAAGGCCGGGTGTGGTGGTTTATGCTGTACTCCTAGCAATTTTGGGATGCCAAAGCAGAAGGATCAGTTGGGGCAAAGAGTTTTCCAGCCTGGGCAACATAGCAAGATCTGTATCAATGAAAAAAGAGGAATAATTAGCTGGGTCTGGTAGTATGAGCTTGTAGTCCCAACTACTTGAGAGGCTGAGGCAGGAGGATCACTTTAGCCCAGGAGTTGAGGTTGCAGTGAACTCTGAGGACACCACTGCACTCCATGATTTGATTTAAATTGTTAAAAAAGATGTTTCTGGATGCTACCTTGAGTTAGCCTATGGGTCAAGAACCAAAGCAGAAATAGGTGTTGCGAAGTTATTATACTCTAAGAGAAATAATTTTAGCTTTCTGATACATTTTTCTTGGTTCTTTTTCAGGTCTTCAATGTGACCTTGAGCAAAACATCCAATCTCTCTGGACATAAATTTCCTTATTTATTAAAGCAGAATGTTGAGCCAGGTAGTTTTAACTCTCTTTCTAACTCCGGTAACATGTGAACCCTGAATCTGCACATAGTAATCAAGAAAGTATTGATTATTTGAAAGATGATTGTTTGATTTCCTAGATTTTGGTAGGTAATCATTTATTTTTTAATAAATAAGGGCTTGAGATGTTGCTGAGAACCTAGTTATAATTTAATAAATACTTGCTGAGTTGGAATAAATTATCTACTAGAAACTGGTCTCCCATTCATGGCTCTTTCATCAAGGGAAAGAGAGCATCTAATTTAAAGTTGATAAATGGTTATAAAGAAGAGCTCAGAAGAAAGTAATCACATGAATCAAAACTGGAAGTGGTAAATTCATTCATATAGATTAAAAAACAACAATGACAACAAAAACAAAAACCTTTGAATAGATTCAGGGAAAAGAAAGTATTGGCCAACACACAGGAGTGTCTAACTTGTGGCCCAGGGCCACAGGAGGATTATATGGGGACAGTTTTGCTTATCTGTCATGACTGGTATTGCAAAAATTCTACATGGACCTTTTTTCTGCTCATCAGCTTTCATTAGTGTTTTTGTATTTAATGTGTGACCCAAGACAACTCTTCTTCCAATGTGTAGCAGAGAAGAAAAAGGTTGGATACTCGAGAAAGATTTAGATCCAATTTATAGATTTAGGTGTTAGAATATTTAGCTTTTTATTATAATGTGATATGCTTTGCAAGTTAATGGGAGGTCTTACATCTCCCATTAATTAATATTGAATTACTTAGTAAATTCTTGAATGTGATTTTCTCGGTGAGGCCTATATAAAAAATATTAAGGTAGTATCCATCATTTTATTTTTAAAACTTTTATTGTGTAATTTAAGGAAAATTTCAAGGGTACAAATTGTTAATTGCTTTGCAAATTTTCTTAGCAATTCTCCCAAACCAAATAGTCATTCAGGTAAAAAAGATAAGTTTACAAGAAATAGCCTAGGCTATTCCTATCTTTGGCCATACAGATTTCAGATCCATATTTAAAAGGATTAAAAAAAACAAAAAGTCAATGCGATGCCTCAAAAATTATTTGTGTTTGTGTGTACTGATTGCATCTAAATATATTTTGGAAACTTTAAAGACAAAAGCACCAATTGAAAAATATCATTCGATTTCTATTTTTAATACTCAGATTTTATACATAGAATACATGTAGGTAGTTTTCATACCTCTTTAAACTTTTCATCTAGATATTGTTGTATTGATGCAGCCATAATTTTCCATTGATTTTCTTTCACTTGACCATAAAAGGAAAGACAAATTAGCATTACTTTGATGAAAGTAAAACTAACGCTTTTGTCCCCAGACTAGAAAATTACCAGCAATCATAAGGATTGGTAAATTCTATTAGGTGAGATTTTCAACTAAATTGGTTTGTCATCAGTCGTCTCTTGGGTGGATTTGACCTTGCATTTTCCTTTTTTGGGTCTTCATTAGTCTTTCCAACAATACTTAGCATTTTAAGAATACTTCCTATCCACATTGGGCAAGTTGGTATTCCTATTAGATGTTAAAGCTGGTATCGGTCATTGTTAAATCACAAGATAGAAACCATGCCTTCATTTGAACAGTTTAATATAAAGAATTATTGACTATTACAGGGGACTGGAGTAATAGATGTGGTTAGCTACTCAGGAATAAAGAAAACTCTAAAAAAGACAAGAAAGCTGAAAGTAGAAAGGAGCCACTAACTCTATGGAAGGAAAGAAGATGAATGAAGTCACTCCCACCCCAAGATAAGAGCTCCACTTTGTTGGAAAGAGTGTGGCCTGGCCCATTGGATGGCTGAAAATTTCACTGCAATGGCTTATATGAAAGGTTCTGGAAAGTTCCAAGAGGAAGTGATGGTGAAAGTTGACCATATCACTAGGTGAATTCTAGGCCTCAGAATTCTCTCAAAACTACCACAGGATATGGTGGGGCATTGCTCAGGGAGGTGCAATGCTCAGATAACTGCCACTTGCTGCAGAAAACAAAATCACACCAGGACCAGGAATAAAACCCCTTTCTTCTCTAGTTTTCCTGTCCCCACTGCCAAAACCTCCCACTGAATGCTCACCTTCCTCCCACTGGCAAAGGAGAATTGCTCCAATACCGTACAAAACTGAAAGGGTAGATTCAGAACCAAGAAACAGAAGACTGGTAACCAGCACAAGGCACTTCTTTAGAAGGGCTCTGTTGAACACACCAGCAGAGCCCCCCACAGTGATGAGGGCGTGTGCGTCTAACATTAGTGCTGGAAGGCGTTCGAAGGCTTCTTCTTTTTCTTTGCAGTCCTTAAGCACACACAGATCATTCCGTGGCACTATGTCTGGCCGTTTCTGAAGTCTAAAACTATTTGTAGAAGATACTGTTGCCAAAAATTTCTATAGGTTGAGACCTATGAAACAAAATGATCACAGCAATGAGTTCTTTCACTTTTTGGAGAAAACGTTATGCTGATACTTTAAAAGGTATTTCATAGCATTCTGTAAAACACTTTCTTGGACATTTACGATGGTCTCACTTTTCAGAGACTATTCCTGGTCCTCAGCATTGAAAGGGATGGACAAGGGGTCTGACCCTCATGCAGCACGTCCAGCAGAAGCTTTTACAGACAACATCGTTACCCTGCCAATGACTCTCCATGTTAGTTTCTACTTTCCAATTTGTAGATGACAACAGTGAGACCAAAAGAAATGTTTAAAACACACCCATGTGCTAAAAAGAGATGTGCACTCAGGTCTGTCAAATTTCGTGAGATTTCCACTCTGCCTCAGCCAGGATATTGATATCACTCGAGAGATAGAGGAGTGAGAGTTATAAGAAACCCCTATGTAGCTCAATAGAAACACCTGTGTAGCTCAATAATGGAACACCCTGGAGAAAAGGGCATGGGCAGAGATTTAGTTCTCCTAACAAAGAGAGAGCTCGGGAGATGAGAGCATTGGTGAATTGGCAGTCTCTACACCTGTGGTGTTGAGAGGTAGGAGATCAGCCTTGTGTGAGGCTGGAGGAGAGGGCAGTTGACCCACTTACTCTGATTCTGTCTCCTGTCCTGCCTACAGAACGCCAGCATGGCGTCTCTCTGTTGAAGGTCTCTAAGCTCTGCTAAATACTAAGATCTATTCTTCTTAGACTGCTTCACCCTCAAAGACTATCTTTCTCTCTCTCTTTCCCTTCTACTAAAGTAAATAACTCTCAGACACTTAAGAGCAATTGTTCCTGAGTAAGTTAGCATAGCAGAACCTAGGTAAGCCAGGACCCGAGACCAACCAGTCCCAGACCCTGACCAGTGGCAATGGCAAATGGCTTAGTCGGCAGGATAAAGAACAAGCCACTGAGACCTAGTGGACGCAGGCCAAAGGGAGAATAAGCTAAGAATAAACAAAAGAAAGAGAGGAGAAAAATAGAGAGGGAAAAGAAATATATAAGAGAAAAATACCGCCAGCAAGACAGCCAGCAACAGGCCTTCTCTTCATTCAGCTTCTTTTCTACGCTTTGTCTTTCCAAATTCTAACTACCTCTTCTGTGGGAAAAAAGCTGAGAAGCCTTTGGTCTCTTCTGTGAAGTGGCTGGGGAAAAGGGGGGATAAAAGGCTTTAGAGAAGAAAGATAGAACTAGGATATAAGAAGAACCTATAGCTTTAGACTCAGGGGTGAGAAAAGCCTTCGGCAAAACGTGTTGCAAAGAAGTTTGGGAACAGGTTGCAAGAGTTAGCCAAGTTAGGGAAAGGAACCTTTAGTTGCCTTCCCCTATACCAGCATCCACTTTCAGCAGGAAGCAGCCTTGGAATGATCGACGCCCGCTGCCCCTTTAAAGCAATAAAAGATTCAATTTGAAAGGGAAGGATTGTAAGAGGTAAAAGGTCGACATACAATGAAAATCATGGCCACTAAGATAAAGCAGCTAAAGATCAGACAGTCTTACAGTTGAAGTTAATATAGCTCTACTGGTATAAGATCAGCTAAGAAATCCCCCAGTTAACATCAAATACCAGAGAGGTGGGAAGCTAGGCTAGATGAGAAACTGCTGAAAGAAAAGAATACAGAATGCCAATGGAAAGAACGGTTTCTGTTTAAGTGATCTAGGGAAACAAAGGGAATCTAAACTTCAGGTGTGTATGCCTCAGGGCCAAGACTGCCGCTCTCAATTCAATAGGAATGAAGTCGTAACATTTCTTAAACATCTTCATTTCAAACTATTCTTCAAACTATTCTTGGAAAAACAATATAATTCTATGCCATGGGAATGTCCATAAGTGTGGCGGACCTGTGAAGCCTCAGAGTTTGAGGAAATTAAACCAGACCAAGAGATGACAATGGAGAAAAGGTAGATAAGTTTATCTTTTGTTTATCTTTTCCGTTAAATTTTTGGTTACCTTAAGTCTCAGGACAAGGTTAACACCCCTTTGGACCTTGAGTCCCAGACAGAGGTAACCCCCCTCTTACCAGCATGTACTGTTAAGCACGACCTAGCAAAGGTGGTTAGGAAGTGCCCCGAAGGGAAAGAAATGCGGAAGAATGTGAGAGGAAGTCACAAGGGAGAGCATTTCAAAGGGCACGGTTATGTTAGGGAACCCCAATAGAGAAGGTCTGGAATCAACGAAGGAAAAATTCCACTGGGAAAGCAATAGCTTTGTTCGCGAGCTGCTAAAGGCAGAAGCAGCAGCTTGCCAGGTACTAAACAGAAGCCGTAAAGGGCGATTAAAGCAAGGAGAACATCATTCCCAAGGATCGTGGAGGGCAGAGTCTCTGGAAAAGCAAAACCTCTGTTAGTAACGAGAATTTCGCTACCAAGAATCGTGAGTGGCGGAGCCTCTGGAACAGGGAGAGTAAGATCCTTGCTTGCAAGTAGAGCAAAGGAAAAGCTTCAGGCAAGGAAGCAAGGCCTCTGTTCAAGGCAGTAGGGGCTTCGCTACCAAGGACCGCAAGAAGCCTAGTCTCTGGAAAGGAGAATCTCTGTTCACAGCAGGAGAAATGTTGCTACCAAGAAACTGAAAGTAGCAAAACCTTTGAAACAGTGAGAAGTAAAATCCTTGCTTGCAAAGATTGCACTGAAAGCATAATCTTTTATTCGTCCATTACAAGTGCAATTCAAATAACAAAGGAAAGTTCCTATGGTCAAAGAAATGGTAAATTCTCTCAGTTAAGATTTTTCTCAGTTTTCTCAGCTTAAAAGGACCTAAAGGTGTTAAGGGAATGAACATTACAATCACTGTTTTTTCCCTAGCGGAGCTAAAAGCTTAAATCTGTATTGGGCTTCGTCATTTAAAGAGCCCTTACCTCGAATTCTGAACTTTGAAACAATCACCATATTCTTTTGCCTAGCAAGAAAAGGTTATAAAGCAGGAAGAACTGCCCTTGCCACATTAAAAATTATTTTGTGTATAAAAAAAGGAAATGTAGCAGCCCATATAGCCTATGGCTAGGAGGAGTGAGTTATAAGAAACACCTGTATAGCTCAATAATGGAACACCTTGGTGAAAAGGGCATGGGGAAAGAGTCAGCTCTCCTAACAAGCATGAGAGAGCTCGCGAGATGAGAGCATTAGCGAACTGGCAGTCTCTACACCTGTCCTGTCGAGAGGCACAAGATCAGCCTTTGAGGCTGGAGGAGAGCTGTCAGGAGTGCACATTCTATCATGGACCTGCTTACTCTGACTCTGTCTCCTCTCCTGCCTGCACAATGCCAGCACTGCATCTCTCTGCTGAAGATCACTAAGCTCTGCTAAAGACTAAGACCTATTCTTAGACTGCTTCACCTTCAATGAGTCTCTCTCTCTCTTCCTTCTACTAAATAGCCCTCAGGCGCCTAAGAGCAATTATTCCCAGCAAGGTAGCATAGCAGTCCATGTCCAGAACCTAGATGAGCCAGGGCCAGAGACAAACTGGTCCCAGACCCTGACCAGTGGCAATGACAGGGGAGAAAGGCAAAAATCTCAGACACTGAGAACTACTGAATCAGAATCTGCATTTTACCAAGTTCTCTGGGTGATTTGTATGCATAGAAAATTTTGAAAAGCACTGTGCTATGTACGCCTCATGGCCTTTTATCACTATGATAGTGTCTGTACGTGCTAAGGCCTTATACTGAGCATTGCTGACATCTGAAATCTGCAGCAAACTCCAAATTCAAGTTGATGAAATTCAATGGAAGAAGGATTATGGTACTCAGTACACACATGCATAATCACATGTGCACACTCAAACACACACATATTGCACAGGAGAGAAAAAGAGACAGCTTAATAGAAAATATAACCCAAAGTAGCAGGTATTGGCATAGGAGGTTGATAACTTTTACAGGATTAAGATACACAATTCATTGTGAGCAGAAGAGCAACTGGCACAATTCCTCTCTTTCATGTGAAATGTGTGAACTGTACGCAGAGAAGAGAAAATACAATAAAGTGTGGGTGTGGACGCCTCAATTTTTCCCAGATTGCTAGTTGCCAGACTTTGTTTTTCTTCACTTTATTAAAACTCCAAAAATATTGAAAGGCCTCCAGGCATCGTTTACTCTGCAATTGGAAAAAGCCTCCAGTGTTAAAGTATTAAACATATTTATCACTTCAAAGTCTTTGCCCTGCGATGTTTGCATGTTTTTAATAAAGCAATAAACATTGCAGAAATGAATTTTCTACGAGGCAGTAGCATTAAAGTAGCCCTAGAAACTTGTACCTGCAAATCAGCACTTGCATCATCGGAATAATTGGTGGCTGGCACTGGGACCAGAATTCTTGCTCTTGGGTTTCCCTTTTAAAATTTCTTTTCTATTCTATTTCAAATATATTTTATTTCAAAAATATTTACAACTCTGAATTTCTCTGAAACATCACCCTATTGTATAATCTTTGAAAAATAACAAAAACATGAATTCATAATCCTGATGCACTAGGTGGAATTTACCTTCCTAAATCTGGCTATGTATATATACACATAGATTTATATATTTTCAAATGTATCTAGAATATTTCGGGTTTTATTATATATATCTAAACTGAATTAGTTTGAAACATAGAAGAATGCTTTTAGTTAAGGACTTCTGAATGTACTTTCTGAAAGTACTTTATCATTCCCAAGTACTTTGTATTATACATGGGTCACTACAAAAGCGTTGAGACAGACTGTTAGGGTAATTATTTCACTTCCAAGAAACACAGACAACAGTATCACATCTGATTAAAGTTTCAAGTTGCTCACCTTGTGACTGTTGCTGTGAGAGCTTCATTTGTTTCCATCCATGCAGATTTTATCTTTCTTGACTTTTTTTTTGTTTTTGGGTATGTCAAAACTTTCATAATGACCTATATCTCCTGTGCTATCTATGGTGAAAGCCTTTGTGTCTTGGGAAGTCTTTCTACGTATAAAACAGAGATACAAGGATCAGCCATCCAGTGATAGCCGCATTCATGCTAACACAATATCATTATTTGGATTTTTGAAATCTTGTGTTAAAATCCTATCTCCTTTTTTAATGCACTAGTGAAGTAGAACAAGTTTAATGTTTGCTGTCCTCCTGCATTACCTTTCTGTGTCTGCTATAACAAATTACCACATTTCTGGGAAGCAGAAGTTTGACGCTTCATCAGCAGTGAAATGAAGCAGCATAACTAAATCTGAGAGGCTGAACTTTGCTACAAGTGATCTCCTGGAGTTCAAAGTCTAGGGAGATAACAAACACTATAAAACTCATACTTGAGATTTTATGAGGTGGACTAAAGTATTTTTTTCTATAAAAAAAATATGGTCCCTACTTCAGGTGGGGTAAGAGATAAGCCTTTTTCTTCCAAAATGGTAACATGTAAGTGGAGACATGGGAATAAAAAGAGGCTCTTTCAGGAGGAAGAAAATGATCAGTATCTTATGCTGCTGAAAAGATAGTAAAATGGGGAATGTTCAGAGTTTGTTTATTTTGGCAAGGTCAGTGAAGAAGCCAGATTGGACAGCCTTTCTCAACACCTCCACGATCATGTCATCAACGCCCTCAAACCAGTGTCAGTATCTTTACCTTCCACTGATCTTTCATGTTTAGCCACGTTATACTTCTCACTAGACCTTGCCACAGCAGTTATTGTGAGGATTGCTTTAACTCCAAGGCAGTATCCTTTGCCCCCCATTTTTTTAAGCCTGAAGAAAATGCTTGGGAAAAAATGGTATTTCCCCAAGTCACAGGGACTAACTCTATTTCCAATTTTACACACCATAAAATTAATATTGATTTCAAAGTGTGATTTTTAAACCTTCTCTAATATATTCTGTACGTGTTACAATTGACTAGGCTTGTTTTGGGTATAAAAGTGAGAAATATCCTTTACCAACCCAAATCCTATTAAGTTAAAGTTTTTAAAACAAAAGATTTTGTTGTGTGAAGTATTCTTAGTTTCTTAAAAAGCAACATTTTTATTCTGGCCCTCACATATAACCTCTTAAAAGCAAAGAGACCATGGTTTTATAAAGGCAATAGAATATTTTTAATAGGCTCATGAATCAGGTGTTGCTATTTTAAACTCTTGATCTATAACATTAAAATGCATCTTTTAGGACTACATAAAGGACAAAATTTCATCATAATTCGTGCTGAGGGAGTGAAGTAGCAGAAAGGTTTTTAGCCAATGTAACCACATATGCTTACTTAATGGCGTTTCATTTGCTATCACTGGTAAATGTAATGAACGAGAAAGAAATATTGATATTTTGGTTGGTTTTATAAAGCCTTCAGCAGTGTCACAAATCATATTAATTACTTGGAGACATGGTAGTTTATTTATGCTTCTGAGCATGGACCAATGATCTGATAAACAAGTCAGGCCTATTCTTATCATGGGTCCAACTCAAGGATTTGAATAAAGAAAGCTGAGCAGTTATGAAATCTAGGTTGAGATTATACTTTGTGAGCAGTTATGAAATCTAGGTTGAGATTTAATGCCTCTCAGTGAGCACTCCTAAAATTCCATTTAAAACAACAACAAAAAAATTTTTTGAGGCAGAGTCTCACTATGTTACCCTTGGCAGAGTGCCGTGGCATCACAGCTCACAACAACCTCCAAATCTTGGGCTCAAGCAATCTCTTGCCTCAGCCTCCCAAGTAGCTGGGACTACAGGTGCCCACCACAACGCCTGGCTATTTTTTGTTGCAGTTGTCATTGTTGTTTTTAGCTGACTGGGGCCGGGCTCAAATCCACCACCTTTGGTGTATGTGGCGGGCGCCATAATGTGTGTATGTGTGCTATGGGCGCTGAGCCCAAAATAAAGATTTTCAAAAGTTGTTACCAAAGATGCTTTCCTAACAATGTCTCAATAAACTATTTTACATGGAACTATTCTCTCAACCCTTGGCTCAAACTGTAGTATACCACAAATACACCCACATTATGATTTTTCTATTCATTTATGTTGAAACTGTATTACCTAAATATAATAAGTGTATAAAACCTGTAAGCATAGTTTGTAAGATAAAAATAGTCAATGTCTCTGTACTCAAGAAATAATGGACTTTAGCAGAGGAGAATATAGAAATCACCTTCACTGATTATTTTAAGAAAAATCCATTCTCAAAACAGAAGGGCATTGATGGAATGATTAAAAAAATGGTTAGACTATAGCTTTGTCTTGATTTATTTTGGCATTTAAGTGGATGCCTTTACAGCTGTAATTATTACCAAAGTAACTATCATAACAATGTTAGCATAAATTTTAATTTATAAAATTATAGTTCCATGACTAGACATATTTAAGAAGATGATTGTAAAAACTACACAACTAGGCTAGAAGCAATACAAACCAATTGTTTTTTATTAAACTGCCTTTTTAGCTTATAGTAATATGGTAAATTACTAGTTTATTAGATCACTTTATTGTGCCTAATTCATAACTGTGATTTACCAGTTCTATTTCCTATGCTCTGAAGCATTTTCATCTTTTCGGCTTAATGGATTTAGCCTTAACATAAATTGAACTCCTAATCAAATCTCCTTCTCTTTAAAACAGTTTTCTTTTCAACTGACTTCATTTTACATTCCTTCACACTCTTCACTGACTGTTTACATTTTATGTTTGCAGGCAGAATATGATTACTAAAGTCAAATAACTGGCACTTTTTTCATTGGTGGCTAAAAAGTAGAAATTGTAATTCATAGCGTGTTCGTCTAATAATAGCTGAGTGAGAGAAAAACAAATCCAGGTATGGACTGATGTATTATATAGTTGCTAATATATGTTGGCTATACACTACACTTCACAATATATTTGCTCTAAATATCCAGGAGTGGGTAACATCTAGCTTTAACACTCTAACACTATAAAGTTCATTAAATCTAATTGATTTAAATTATCTCTGTATATGACTATGTTAAAAATTCATTTTTAATGAAACATCTCAAAGTGGAAAAGTCCAATAGAAAAATGCATTTTTAAAAGAATTTCTAAAGAGAAATAAAATATTAAAACATATTTGAACAGAAGAGCTTTACTGTGTTTCAAGTTCTTCACAAGCTTTTTTTTGTTTTTTGGACCTAGAAAAGTTGGTACATACGGAGTAAAACATAGGAAAAATTATGAAAAAAATCTAAGAATAGTTCAAAATAGCTATCAGGGAAACTATTACATCTTTAATGGATCAAATAAAGTGTATCAAATGTATCAAATATAATTAAATGCCTAATGCATAATCAGTAAATATTAAAATGTAACATTGTGCCTCCGTACTTATACTTTTTTGGCAAATATAAATGTTTCCTTGAGTTCTGTTATGCATCCAGCAAATCAGTCAAATACAAGAAGGGGGGTAGCATGAACCTTGATTTATAGTCAGTTGGAAGTAGACGCCAGCCAATAATCAGCATCTGAAGTGGTAGCAGGTGGCCTTGGGAAACTGAGCCATTACTCTATGGGTCTGACTCTAGGTCTAAGGAGAGAGTATCACAATTTAGTTAAATTTTAGGACACTAAATTAGTGGGAAGCAATCACACACATTTTGCTGTCCAGAAGAAAGTGTTCTGTGTTGAATATTGTATTGAGAGTGAGAGCAGGAAAAAACACTTTGGTTATTATTTTTTATACCAAAATCAAAGTTATGAGGTAAAATTTTGTCATTTAATATAATTTTCTCAAACCCACTATTGACAAATTTTGGAAAATAGTCTTTTCTAGGCCTAAATAAGTGACTGAAGCAAAAATCTCAATCAATGTAGGCTTATTAAGTCAAAGATTGAGAATGTTCCCTGACACATCTTTCTCCAAAACAGCATTCGGAAAGTGAGATTTTTAAAGGGAGAAGTTATTTCAGAAAGAAGAAAAGGAGGGAAGTAGGCAGTGAGACAAATGGTTATATTATTGTGAGGGCCAGGTAATGAACATTTTACATAAGATAATGCAAATGTTAGAGAAAATGGGAGTGAAGGAAAATCAATTATGTAGATACCCCCAGGTAGGCAGAAGAACGATCGATCTTGTCTCTGCACCTGGGAAGATAAATTCGTAATTAATGTTATTAGTGTGGAATCCAACAGACTTCAGTTTTGAGAACTAGACTTAGCCTGAAGACCCAAAGTTACAATTTATATGTCCTTGCTTATGGGAGCCCAGCAAAGAATTCCCTTATGAATGATGGAGGGACAGTCCTTCCTAGATACCTAAGGCCTTTTACCTTTCTGTGGGGACTCTGACCTCTATACAATGTTAGTTAGAAGATGTTGCATGGCTTGGTGTCCAGACATGAATATTTCTTTTGTATAAGTTGTTAGAGTAGGAGACAGAGCAGAGACCAAATGCAGAGGCTTGAAGACTAGGTGCAGGTGCTAATGTAACCAACCCTCAGTAGACCCTTAAGTAGAGGGGCTGATAACTGCAGGCAAAAACTCGCTTACATTGGCTTGTCAGCCATCTCTGTCACCTGAGATGAACTTTGCATGATGATATGATTTACATTGCAGTTTTGAAACTTCTCTGTCTTTGAAATTACCATGACAGTTCTAAGACAACTAGACAAAGTGTAAAAATCAGAGGAAATACAATTCTAGGACTTACTACTCAAATTCTTAGTAAAAGCCAGTTCCTTAGCTTTGACTATTCCTCCTCTGAATTAGTAAGACAACAACAGACCAACAACCCCTTCTTTCCTGTGTAGCTTCTCTTTTCCAGCCTGCCCGCTCTCGCTTTTAAAAGTGTACTTTCACTCTTAAAAAACCAGTGTTGCTTACTTGGCTCTTAATTGATGCAGCCTCTAATTCTTTTCTCCCAGTGATCACTAAGAAACTGGAAATACTTCCAGCCAGAATGTCCTGGCACTTGTCTGTGGTTGGATGTTTTCCCCTCACTGCCCATTCTCTATGTCTTCTCAAGTGAAATGTCAAAAATATGTTGCCCCCAGGGTGAAGTTTATGTTTGTTCTCCTATTTCTAGACTTCTAAGAATCATGGTATCTGAAACTGGCCAGTGATACTGGCATCAATCTGTTTCCTTGATGCCTTATCAATCTTCCTTATTAAGTTTACTGATCTTTACTTCTGCCCTTAGCAGCTTTCTTTCACTTATTCCTTACTTTCAACCTCTTTAAAAACATAAAGTCATTTTTCAGGGCTTGCTCATATATGCTCTTCTTACCCCCCAAAATAATATATTGTTTCTTCTCACAACTCTGTCCTTCCTCCTGTTTGCTAAAGCAGTTTATGTTCCTTTCATGCCTCGGCATTCACACCCTAAATGAGATCCATCCTGGTAATTCTCAGCACCTAATGCTTCACTGCTTCTTACATTTATCTTCAGTTTAACTTATCTTAGTCTATACTTGCCTTGTATGTTATCTGTCTAATCTTCACTTTTTCTAGAAAGTTAACTCATAATCGAATTATATAAGTGCTATTCTTCCTACATCCATCAAGATTTTTTTCAGCAGCAGGTTTAGTTTCCTTCATGGAATGTGAAGGAAAAGATTGACTGTAACAGGGCCTAATTTGCAAAGAAAGCCAAGATTATGCAGCTGCATAAAATCTTCCCAACATATTGGTGATATTTGTTTTTTTTGTTTTGTTTTGTTTTGTTTGTTTTTTGCAGTTTTTGGCTCAGGCTGGGTTTGAACCCACCCTCTCCGGCATATGGGGCTGGTGCCCTACTCCTTTGAGCCACAGGCGCCACCCTGTTGGTGCTGTTTGTACAGGGCTTTGTGGAACCCTTCAAACTCTGCAAAAGGCCACAATCAGGAGAAATACTCTGTTCTACAATGTCTTCCAAGACCATTACCTCACTACTAAATTGATCTGTAGCTGCAGAGTGCTGAGAATGTGGACACAGGAAACTGTATGCATGCTTAAGTCTAGTATATTATAACCTGAAGTTGTTTTTTGTAAAAGAAGAAAAAAGTTATAGTCACCTGCATAGGGATGAAGGAATCTTTCTTTAAGTTGTATTCATAATTCTCACTTGATAAAAGAAATGTTTTGCACCGGGAAATAGAGAAAGAATGGGGAAGAAGAGGAGAAAATTAGGAACTAGAGGAAGAGCTCAGGTGAGATAGGGAGAATGCCAAGAACTGCAAAGGATTGGAAAAATGAAAAGTTGATGTATACTGCAAATACTCTATCCACTTTCTCTTGCACTGAAATATTTGCTAACAAAGAGGAAGGTCTTTGGGAGATTTTCAATTTTAACTAAGAGAATGGTGAAGGAATGCTCTGATCACAAATACCTATTAATATTTGGGGAGTTTCAAGCCAAGAAAGTGATTCTGGCTAGTGCAATGTACCTTCCCCCACTTGGCTGGCTGCCATCATGGGAGGCACCTGCGCCAGAGTTACCCTGGAAATTAGAGTAGAAAAGTATTTCTTGGAGAATAGTACACCAGGGGAGGGAAGTGGACTGCCTGAGTCAACTAAAAAAATGGCTACAACAATTACCTAAACTTGAGTAGGAATTGCAAAATAGAACAGACCAAATAACCAAACAAAAGACCCAGGGAGAATGAATGGAGAAGCTTCTAGAAGAACAGCTGTCTGTATCAACTGGATTGTTCCTATTGCCATGGAGCATCTGTACAGCCTTGGCCACATGTCTCAACCCATCAAACTGGGCATGCTTTATGAGGTTAGGACAGTATAATGTAGTCACTTACAACTCTACCACTGGCTCTAAATTAAAAAGACCAAGATGGCAGCAGTTCCATCAATATTTGAAAGAGCAATGGAAAAAGAACTACATGTGACTAACAGCCTTACCATCATTAATAAAAAGTCAAGGAAACATTACAGTTCCTAATCCTATTACTAAAATACTTTTCTCTCTCTGTAGAAAGTGACAATAAAAAACCTCTTCCCAATGGACACTGTCAAGTCATAATTTAAAGTGTGCTATGTAAGGCTTATGGTATAAAAAGACATTACAATTAGTATACAGAGATTTCATAATGTCAAAATAAAAAAATTACTTTAGTATTTAGTATTGTATATTCCTCCTCAATTGAATGTAAGCTTCAGAGAAGGTTAGTATCACAGTCCAACTGAACAGCTATTCCAAAACAACAAAAACTAAATATCTTGAAAAGTAAACAAAAATATATTTCTCACAAATCTAGAGGCTATGAAGTCCAAGATCAAGGGCAGATTCAGGATCATAGCTGGTATCTTCTCACTGTATCCTCACATGCTGGAAGAGAGAGGCATCTCCAGCCTCATTTATATGGACACTACCCTGAGGAGTCAATCACCTCCCAAAGGGCCCCCTACTACCATCACGTGAGGATGAGAATTTCAACATATGTATTTGGAGGAGAGGATGCAGACATTCAGACGAGAGCAACAGGGGCTATTTCAGGCTTCTTCCAAGCTTTGCAGCAGGAATTTATGAAGCTAGCATGAGAGCTGAGAGTCATACCAATCACAGAAAGCCACAGTGGCTCTGAGAGGACAGACAAAGGAAGCCCACCCAGGCAGAAAGGAGGATTGGCTGGAAGTGTCTGTGCAGCTCTGGCCACAACACAGAGGCCATTGTCAGGGAGGAAGCCCACGTGGTGCAGATGCCCAGGTAACCTCGCAGGGTTTGCGCAGCAACTCAACGTTTTCTTTTCTTCAGTTATCCTTATTTTGACATCTTTAGACAGCACCCCCCTTTCTAACCTTAACTTCCAAAGAGTACCTTTGTTGTTCTTCTAATTCTATACTCTTTGCCAGACAGCCCGTCTCCATCCAGTGTCTCAGTTGTCTCCTCAGTAAAAATGACCTTCTCAACTCTGCACTCTCATCCTCCACCTAGACCTTTGTCTTCCATGACTCTCTACATAAATGTCTGCCACTCCATTGTTTCAAATGTCATCATTGACTTATCACTCAAACTCTTTTCTTTATTTCTCTGTCTCAAAGTATAAACCTAGGCATAATTTATTTGCATATTTCATGTGCTGTATCATCATTTCCCATGTGATGGGCACAATGTAAGGGTATACGGCTCATCTCTTGGGAGCAGGACACAATTACAACAGGGACTTCACCTAACAAGTGCAAACATTGTAACCTAATTGTACTCTAATATTAATCCGAAATGAAAAATTAAAATTAAAAAATATTGCTTACATGCTTAGCTTTACCATTGGAGATGGGAGCAGAGATGCATTGTTACTGTTCCTCACATGACCTCCACTGATGCACAGGTAAGCTCTGACCCTCCACTACGTCTTCGGACACCCTACTGTACACATAGGAGGGATACTTTATTACTGCTGAACTTCCCGCCGGGTCTCCCCTGAAGACAGATTGAGCTTTATTATCACCCAGTGGGGTTCAAAGATCTGGCTCCCTCCTGGGTTTTCTCTGGCATTATTCTTGCAGGTAATAAAGGTCCTCTTCGGGGATTGTTCTGGATATAAATCTAGGTTCTTCACTAGGCTTTTGCTGGTGAAAGTAGGGATGGAGCCACTTTTCAGTAGTGTTTGGCTGAATTAATGCAACTCTTACCTGAATCTTTTCTTTCTAGCTCACCTTTTCCTGATTGTTTGCTGGAGAAAACACAATTTTTGTTGGGGCCTTTTGGGGTCTGTGCCCATTGGTGTTATTGGGTCACTGACTTCTTCATCTCAGAATGGAATATATTGAAAGGAATCCCCCAATCCAACCACCATGTTACATTTTGGCTCTTAAGATTCCTAGCTGGTCTACCTTATCTTCATCATACAGAAACATTTTATGTTTACAGGGTTGTAGTTGTATTTAGAAAGAGGAATAGGGAAAAGTACATCTACTTCATCTTCCCAGAAGCTGAGGTTTCTCCAGATACCTGCATTTGTCATTCTTAAATTGAACTCTTTCATGTCTTACAGTGGAAATCAATTTGTATATTTTTACGTAGTTTTTAAAAATGATTCCAAGGTGTAAGTAAACAAAAAGGCTCTGCTTTGAAGTATCAACATACGAATTATAAATATTGAACCATGTTTTCTATAATAGTAAGAATTTTATGCAAATTCAAAAAGTACCTAGTTTAAAGAGAAATGATGACTTAGTAAAGCATATCAATATATATTTTCCCAAAATTGACGAAAGTTTATCCTTTATAATCCAAGACCATATTTCCACTGCTGCTGCCAATAGTGATTTAGAATAAAGTACTAAGACTAAGAAGCTATTTGTAGTTACTAAAAGTTTTTCATTTGCAATGTGGAGTTGAGAGATCTCAGAAGAGAGAGGAATGTATGTGCTCTTTCAATTTTATTTCAGAAAAATGTATTTCATCTTAATTTTATGCAGACTATACAATGTTTTACACAATATACCCCAGCAGTTGACAGTTTATACATTTCCTTTCCTAAATCATAGTCATTATTCTATTTTATAGGAACAGTTTCACTTATGGATTTTTCTGAAAAATCTTGGAATGTCAGGACAGAAAACTGACTTTTTACTTCGGGTAACTGAAGGAGTTCAGCGCAAGGAATAGAGAGACTTGACACGGTCTCTGGGCGAGGAGATCAAGAGCTGTCAGTCCTGCTGAGCAAACCTTGGGTCCATATTTATTATCCTAAAACAGGAAAAAGTAGTTATAAATTATCAAGGATCAGCAAAAAAAAAAAAAAAATGAAATCAGAGAAAATAGCGGACAGTGTATCTCCAACTTGTTTTTGCAAAATCACA
Source organism: Perodicticus potto (assembly GCA_963574655.1). Taxonomy (NCBI): domain Eukaryota; kingdom Metazoa; phylum Chordata; class Mammalia; order Primates; family Lorisidae; genus Perodicticus; species Perodicticus potto. The sequence continues at coordinate 22,365 of CAUYRH010056811.1, forward strand.
AGCCTCAAGCAAATGCTCGTTTTTGACACGGAGAGTCTCTATAGAATCTAGAGCGGTGGTTCTCAACCTTCCTAATGCTGTGACACTTAATATAGTTCCTCATGTTCTGGTGACTCCCAACCATAAAATTATTTTTATTGCTACGTAGCAATGTAATGCGTATTTTAGTGAACAAAGAATTTGTCTGGCTTCAATGATAAGTAAAAAGTATTATCAGAATGCTATTAAGTACACAGTGCCATAAAGTGCATTCATATATTATACAAAATATTTAAAATGCTTAACTCCAATTCCAAAATATACTTGTGAATTATATAAACAAATTTTAAAGCAATAATATTGATGTTGACATTAATGCAAGGTGATGTGCTATTACTTTGTTGTAACCAATTTACCTAGGAGATTAATATAGTGTCACCTTCATTTTCCTAATGCTTTTTGATTTTGAACAGATGGAATATAATTGGACTCAGATGTTATCATCATCCTTGTGTTCTTTCTAATGGTATATTCACTTTAAACTGACAATTCATTTTTTTGATTAGCCTGTTAATTTAACCAATACTGACAAAGAACATCCCCTCAAAGAAATATTCCTCCAGTATATACAATTCCTTGTCTATGTAATAGATTCGTGAGATGAATGACAGCAACATTATAAGAGATGGAATGGGGAGGAATTGGGAATATTGGTCATAACGCATTTCCAACACTTAAAGGCATAGTGTTATTCGAAATGGACTCGTGTGAGTTGTAAATGTATGCTGTCAACAGTGGGAAATGACTTACAAATTAAAAAGTATGATTGATATGCTAAAATAGGAGAGAAAATTGGGTCATACAAAATGTTCTATTAAAACCAGAGGAGGCAGAAAGAGTGGAAGATGCAAAACAATATTTGGTGAATGTTGAAGGAAGGAATGTTCATTTGTCTGCCATGCATTTATCTGATCTTTTTAAAACCCATAAAGAGAATTATCTCATAGAGAAAATAAAACAGAAACAAAGACTCTACTTCCTAATGAAGTAGAAATTTGTACAAATTGCAAAGGAAATTTTGTCCACTGGACTGTAAAGGACACAGCATTCCTTTTTAGCAGGGACTTTGTTCATTACTTCTTTTTTCTATATTCTCACCAAATAATGTCTGTTAGAAAGAGCATTTGAGCACATTAAATGTAACTGGTAGTTTTCTGTACTCACAGTTAGGAATACCTTACCAAAAAATCAAGGGGAAAAAAAGTGAGTTTCTCAAATGGAATGTGAAAGAAAAACAAAGCTTGCTTTTCCAAGTGCTAATAATTAGGGAGATTTGTTACATCCCACAGGCAGTTGAAGGAAGGAACTATCTAATTGCTTCGGCTCACCTGGGAAATAAATGAGCCTCATAATTTTTAGCTGTTTACCTGTTTGTTTTCTTCAGGGGTATTTAATTCAATTCATTCCCTTTAATAATTTCTCCTTTCTTATCCATGGCAAGGAAAATGTCCCACTACCATTTAAAAGTCAGGTTTAAATAAAAGCATCAACATTTGTCATAGTCGACAATAAGGGTTTCCTGTTACTAAAACAGCCTTATATTAAGAGGTTTATAACATGATTACTCATTTGCTTTGAGAGAATGTTGGTTTTTTTTTTTTTTTGAGACAAGGTCTCACTTTGTTGCCCTTGGTAGAGTGCTGTGGCGTCACAGCTCACAGCAACCTCAAACTCATGGGCTTAAATGATTCTCTTGCCTCAGCCTCCCAAGTAGCTGGGACTATAGGCGCCCACCACAACGCCCGGCTATTTTTGGAGACAAGGTCTGGCTCTGGCTCAGGCTGGTATCAAGCTCAGGTAATCCACCAGCCTCAGCCTCCCAGAGTGCTAGGATTACAGGCATGAGCCACTGCACCCAGCCAAGAAAACCATTATTAAGAAACTCCTCACTGTTTCTCCTCCTGGCCATGTCTTGTTTCAATTTATTTTTGTCAAATGGAAGATTCACCAAATCAGTGTCACCTGTTGGTTATTCAAATCAATGAGATGAAACATATGATAGTTTAATAATTATGGACAGCAGATTTATTCATTGTCTTCCCAAGACCTGAGCAGAATGTTTTTATTCCTTTGTGACCAAGCTAGGAAAGGTCTGGTGAATTTAGGAGATAATCAGAAAGATGACAATGTTCATGAAGCAGAGGGAAAGGAGTGTGACAAGAGAAAATTATATAACTTTTTAACTACATGGCCTAGTTATCAGCTGGAAGACACAAACAGCATTCTTGGCTAACAGTTACTTGTACCAATTTCACAGGAGGGTTACATGTTTAAGTGACAGGAGAAAAACCAGTGACTGATAAGTACTTATTCATAATAGGTGTTAAAATGCTAGTCATAAGAAGTGTAATTATGCTGTGAAAAAAGCATTCTGTTTTCCAGATATATAATTATATCATCTGCGAAGAGTGAAAGTTTGATCTCTTCTGACCCTTTATGAATACCTTAGATTGTCTTTTCTTGCCTAATTGCAATCTCTAAGACTTCCATTATAATGTTAAAAAGCAGTGAACACAATGGGCAACCTTGCCTGGTTCCTGATCTGAGTGGAAATGATTTCAATTTGACTCCATCTTGCTTCTGCCCCCCTAGCAGCATTTTTTATAAGAGAAAAAGATTCAAAACAGCCATCAGTAGTGATTTGTTGTACCAGATATGGAACATATTGATTCTGGACCACATGTATATCTAACAAAGTAAACCATCACTGTGTGAGCTCATATAAAATGATTTTCAAGTTATTTCATAAAGTGAAAGAGTAGTACACAGAAAAGTATGTTGGCTAAAAGACATTTCTGTAAAAATCTAGAATAATTTTTTAGAAGTGTATTAAAGTTTAACTTTAGAGAGGGATGCTGGGGTACTGGACTTATAAGGAGAAAGAGACATTAACTTCAAAACCTTTTAATGTATTACTTGTTTAAGTAATTTTTAAAAACAGCCCAAGTAATAAGCATGAAATGCTTCTAAATAATTGGATTTCGTAATCTTTATACACCAAAATGTCCAAAACTAGCATCCTTAGAATACTGTTCCTGAAAGATGTTCTGAAGAAAAACACAGACCTATGTGATCAAATATGTATGAAATGCAAATGAAAGCTCTATCTCATCCATATTCACTAGATGCCCTGCCTGTTCTAGACCCTGATTTAATTTTTTCATGGAGGAATATCTTTGGCCCTTTTTTCATTCTACAATTTATTTGTAAGATGTAATGGACTTTGAAGTTCTTTATAAAGCAGTTTTTCACACTCAATGTCACCAGTTTTAACACCACACTCCCGAGGAAATACAGTACTGCTTTATGAGAAATTCAATGTAAAGAATGCACAGGCTATTCCATTAGGTTATCATTCAGAATAATTTACTTTTATTTTGTATACAAGCACCACATCCTTGATATTCTGATTTTTTAAATCAACAGTGGGTTAGAAATAGCAAACTAAAAAGCAAACTAAGAGGCTTTTAGGGAAGGCTAAAAGAGAGACTGAGAAAAATAAAACATAGTACAATATATGGCTAATTTAAGTTAATTAAAACACAAGGGAGCAATAGTGACTTATTTGAATTTTCATGTAGAGTGGTTGGTGACTCTACATGGAAGGAGAAATGGCAGGAATATTCTGCACACAAAGCAGGAAGATAGTTTTCCCAATTATACTGAGACTTCGCTGGTGTTGTTCCCAAGTTTTAAGGAACATGATCCAAAATGAAACCCAGAAAACAAGAGGCCAACAGTTCTCAAATTTTGCCTGGACTATTAAGAACGAAAAGATGGTTTGACTTCAATCCACCTGCAAAAAAGTGTTTCAAACAGTTATTTGTTAAATTGGATGAGATTATCCTGGTAAAAGAGCTCTTAACAACCCATTGGGTTTGCCTTAATTCCCTGTTCATTAATCACCTTCTAATCTATCTTTTACTTTCCTGAGTTTACTCACACACAATACGTATCTTTTCAGGTGAAGAATTCTAGTCATTAAGCAGCTGTATCTTAGGTAATGAGAATATGTAAGTAAGCAAAGTTATTTTCATGTTCAAGACTTCTGCTGAAAGTCACCAAGGGAAAACAATACATTTCAAAACAACTATAAATATCTACAACTAAGAAGTCATCCAACATCCACTGATATAGTCAGATACAGTTTCTTATCCCTGAGGATGCTTTTATCAATGATCAATGGAAGAAAAAAATTCTTGAACATAAAGAGAAATAAGAATGAAGTCAAACATTTCCCAAGGCAGATACAATGAATTCACTTGTTTTGAAACATTCCAAATATTAAGGAAGCTTAAACTTAATATTATGTTTTAGATTTGTAAGTTTTATACTTAGTATTTATGTATAGTAATTGTCTACCTTCTTAATTTTGGTTTAGAATTCCCATATCTGGACTTCATATATATATATTTTTTTTTCCACAAAGAAATTCATAAATTTTCTTTTTTTTCTAATTGGAAATTGTGATAGTGCAAATCCTAATTAGAAATGAGATATAATGAATTGATTGCACTATACTATACTATCTCTATACTGTTCAATTGGCATTAACAATTGAACAGTATAGAGATAGGCAGGAAGAGAACAGCCCTGCCTCTTTTAAAAGCTACTAAATTTTGAAAAGCAAAATTTACCCTTCCCCCTTTTCTTTTTTATTTAAATGATTTTGTTATTGTTTTTGATTTGCTTTTACTCCTTTACATTAAACTACAGGAAGAGAGAGAAACAAAATGGTTGTGAAAGAATACATTTCCTAATCACAATTAGAGTCTGTAGAGAACAAAAAAAAACTTTTCTGAGCCAAATATAATTATCATTTAATAGAACAAACAATGGTTTTAAATCATGAAAATCCTGCTTCTCTAAAAACAATAAAATACATTGTGAAATTCAGAGTGCTCTGCAAAAAACAAGGCCAATAGGCAAACCACTTCTAGGTAAGAAAATGGCAAATTAGGCTCTATTTTGTAGAATTCCAGCCAACAGGAGCCCCAGAAATGTGAATTTTCAGGTAATGACATCTCAAAATGGTCAGAAACAAAGTTCTGTGATTTATTTTCTTTGGGGAAATTTCAGGCATTGGGGAATCTTTCAACTTGCAGCAAGCCAAAGCTATCCAGTTAGACTGGAGTTGCCCATGTTCCATCTTAGAGCAGAGTTGTGCAGGGAGGAGAGGAGAGGTTGACATCTGCTCTTAATATACATACTCATATATTGTAAGCCATTAGAATCCATGTCTAAAAACTGGGACAGAGACCCAGCCTCTTCCTGGATTTTAGGATGGAAAACAAGTCATTTGTGATGAAAAGGAAGCTCATAGTTTTGTGGAAAGAAGTGTGTTCACAATAAGCCCAAAGCACTAATTTCACTTATCAAACTATTAACTTTATGTAAATATAAACAAATTATAAAACCTAATTGAATAGAAAAGTAATTAAAAATCTTAATGTGATTGTTTTATTTTATTTATTTTGAGACAGAATTTCTCTTTGTCACCCCTAGCAGAGTGCTGTGGTGTCACAGCTCACAGCAACCTCAAACTCTTGGGCTTAGTGATTCTCTTGCCTCAGCCTCCCAAGTAGCTGGGACTACAGGTGCCCGATGCAACACTGGCTAATTTTAGAGATTAGGTCTCTCTCTGGCTCAGGCTTGTCTCAAATGTGAGCTCAGGCGATCCACCCACCTCGGCCTCTCAGTGTTAGGATTACAGGTGTGAGCCACCATGTCTGGCCAATGTGATTATTTTAAAATCTTATGTTTTATTTATTTATTTTTCTTTTTTTTATTAAATCATAGCTGGGTACATTAATGCAATCATGGGGTACAATGTGCTGGTTTTATATACAATTTTTGAAAACATTTCAAAATCTTATGTTTTAAATAATACTTTTGAGGAACTCAGTAGGCAGACGTGAATAAATTTATACTACAAGTTTGGAAACATAAGCTGAAAGGGACTCTACAAAATATATTTTTGGAACGTGAAATATTTTTTCCCTTGAATAGGAACATAGTTTAAAATAATTTTTGACCATGATGAAGTAACAGAGATGGATTTACATTACTGCTTTCCATAACTAGAAAAAATGAATGGAATGTATAAAACAAACCTTTCCATGCAGGAGACAACAGGCAACATAAGGCTGTAATATATGAAAGAAAAGTCACAAATGAGATGAGCCTGAAAATTGTCCTCATTTGGTCCAAAGTCCTATTTAGGACTACAGAGTAAAAAAGGGGATAACAACTGGAGTTTAGTCGACTCACTGAGCTGAGGTACATGTTTGTGTTCAGGAAATCCAAGGTGGCTGAAAATTGAAGAGCAAAGTTTTAGAGTGAAAGGAGCAATTCAGAATAAAATGTCTACAGGGTCCTCTTGCATTTTAGATGACTACAAGGACTTTCAGGCATTGGGTGAAACTCCTGGAAGTTAGTCAAAGAAAGACCCAAGAGATGTGAGATGAACAGTTCCCAAAGCTTAAACAGTGTTGGAAGTTGTTTTTAATTCCTATCAGATAAGAAACATTTTTGACATTCATCCTGGGCATGCAGTAAATACCCCACAAGGACTACACCTTAGTCATAGCTAAAACTATTATTGAAATTGAATAAAGGCTAGTCTAGATTCACACTTGTGAATATTTTTCAAAACTGTCTCAAAAACATAATGAAAGTAATTCAACTGATTAATGGAATAATAAAAACATCATAATGATTAATCCCTTTGTATTCAAAATAGTAAGCTGTTAATAGTTACATAAACAAAATGCAAATTATTTCAAAAATTGAAATACAGAGAGGTGGAGGAAAGATGGTCAACTGAAGCCAGCTTTCCACAGAGGCTCCCATCCAGAAGGAGATTTAAAGACAGAAGTTTAGCAAGAAAGCCGATGGTTCAGATCTAAGCCAAGAGAGAAGGTTGAAGAATGCCCATTTCCCTGCTGAGGTGTGCTGGGACCCCAAGGATACAAATAAAAGGTACAAAAATCCATCGCCAAGTGGACAGGAGTCCCCTCCCCCATGAGAATGGCTCGCAGTATACTCCATACAAACAAGTGAGTGGAGTTCAAATATCCTCCCGTTTTATCCCATGGAGAGACCCTCTAAAAATTGGACCTCCTTCCCCTGCTAGGGTGCCATGGCACTCTCCTGCCAGGCATAAAACTGTATAAAACTGTATATATTCTCTACCAGCAATTTTGAACTCCCAGCACTCCCCTTGACTCTCACCCCATGGTCTGGAAGCCTGTCCCCCATGGAATACAGATTCTAGGGCATTTTCTCAAGGGGTGTGGACAGGGCATTGGCTGTTGCTGACTTGTGCTGATTCTCTGGCCCGGGAGAAGGGAGAGGATGGTCAGCTGAGAGGGAACCTCAGCAGAGAGGGAAACATACAGGACTTGTGGTACCCTGAGGCACAGACCAGCAGACGCTGCTCACACCCCTGGGGATACATTGAAAGGACACTCCCAGTCTCTCTGGGCAACCAGAGGAAGCCAGGTATCTTCTCTGGTAGCAGCCACTTGTGGAACAGATCTGGGATGGAAAGGCAGGCCCTGTGAGTAAAGGGTAAGCCTGAGGCAGTACTGGCCTGGGCAGAGTGTGGGGACTAGATTGCGCAGGTGTAGAGACAGCAGACTCCTAGGGAGGGGCTGACCCAGAGATACGACTGAGCCTCAGACACACCCGGCCACCAGGAGATCAAAGCTGAGACAAAAGCCAGAAAACAGAGGCTGGAACTGACAGCTGAGTCCTGAGCTCTGACCGTTCACCCCAACACAAACTGCAGCTGAGACAGGGCAGCAGCATAGACAGCGCTGAGTTGTTCAAATAGCCTCTGGTCCACACGGGATTATAGCTGGGACAGAAACAAATTCTGTGAAGTTGTTCTGTTCTGTCAGCAACATCAATCAGGGGCAGGGCTGGAACTGAGTGAAATACCCCAGCCCTCATTAAGCATCCAAGGTTGTCAGGCTTCACCTCCCCCTGCCGGATGGTGGCAGAGTGTGGCAGCCTGGCTGAGGAGACATAGATCTCCCTGTGACTCAGACAGGTGCAAACCCCTGGAGCATCTGCTCTTTGGAGGGAACTGAGTCACAGCCCTGCGGGGTTATCAGTGACTGGGTGTGACACAGGTGCAAGGTGGGGAAGGAGACATCAACTTTCCCACACTAATTTATTTGCTGGGTGGGTCCTTCTGACCTCATGGAGCACCAGAGCGAGTCATACTCAAGCTGCCAGCAGATGCTTGCTATCTAGTTGCTGGAGACCCTTTGAACTCTCCCACCTAAGACTGGTGCTGACTGGGACAATTGACTTGGACCTTTTGAACTGGGCCAATCACCTGAGGAATATCCAAAGTGGTAACCTGGGAGTGTGGTTGTGGAAAGGTTTTATTTTCCTTTTCCAATTGTTGCCTGTGGGGGGCGGGGTGACCCAATTGCTGTTATTTCTCCACAGCAGAGACTTCAACCAAGAGTAACTGATTAATTAGGGTAAGAAAAGGACCAGCTGAAAATAAGACAGAGCCACTTAGCCCCACCACACCAAGAAGTTCCCCAGTTTCTCAGGCCATAGCACTGTATTGGTCCTTGGCAAAGCTCTAGGGGAAAAGGTACAGGCACCAGTCCCAGCTTTTGGGCAAAAAACTGGCCAATCACTACTCCTGGTGCCCCAAACCAAACTTCTCCTTATCTGCTCATCTAGTCAAATGTTGTAAAAATAATCATGGGGTGGAATCAGCAGAAAAGCTCTGGTAACATAAATAAACAGCGTAGATCAACCCTTCCCCCCAAGGAACAATTTGGCAGACACAACTGATGATCCCATTCATAAACAGATGGCTGAGACGTCAGAAACCGAATTCAGAATCTGGATTGCAAATAAGATCAATAAAATAGAGTAAAAGTTGGATTTAGAAACTCAAGGAGCATTTCAAAAGTTGTCTGAAGAATTCAATGAATTCAAAACAAAATCACAACTATTTTGACACATTGAGAAAAGAATTTGAAGCCCTCAAAGATCTGAGAAATACAGTAGAATCCCTCAGTAACAGAATGGAGCAAGCAGAAGAAAGGATTTATGACATTGAAGACAAAGCTTTTGAACATTCCCAAACTCTCAAAGAAGAAGAGAAATGGAGAGCAAAAATGGATCATTCTCTCAGAAAGCTCTGGGATAATTCAAAGAAAAGCAATATCGCCTGATAGGGATCCCTGAAGGTGATGAAGTGGCTTCGTAATGCACAGAGGCTCTTCTTCACGAGATTATGAAAGAGAACTTTCCAGACATGCCAAGAGATTCTGAAATTCAGATAGCAGACAGTTTCAGAACCCCAGCATAACTCAACCAAAAAGACAACCCCCAGACACATCATAATTACTAAAGTTAATATGAAGGAGAAAATTCTGAAAGCAGCTAGATGTAAGAAAACCATAAACTACAAGGGGAAGAATATCAGAATGACTGGAGATCTCTCTGCTGAAACCTTTCAAGCTAGAAGAGGGTGGTCATTGACTTTTAATCTCCTAAAACAAAATAACTTTCAACTCAGGATTCTGTGTCCAGGTAAACTGAGTTTTATTTATGATGGAGAAATTAAATACTTTAATGACATTCAAATGTTTAGGAAATTTGCCATAATTAAACCAGCTCTCCAGGATATTCTCAGACCTATCCTTCATAATGACCAGCGCAATCCTCCACCACAAAAGCAAACTCACTCAGAAACTTTGGATCAAATTCCAACTTCCACAGTGGTGAAAGGATTAAAAATGTCCACTGGACTTTTGAAAAACTCAATACCCCAAATTCTACCAGGCTTATCAATATTATCAATTAATGTGAATGGCTTAAATTGTCCTCTAAAGAGGCACAAGTTGGCTGACTGGATACAAAAACTCAGGCCAGATATTTTCTGTATACAAGAATCTCATCTTACCTTAAAAGATAAATATAGACTCAGGGTGAAGGGATGGTCATCTATATTTCAGGGAAATGGAAAGCAGAAAAAAGCAGGTGTTGCAATCTTATTCACAGACAAAATAGGCTTTAAGCCAACAAAAGGAAGGAAGGATAAGAATGGATACTTCATATTTGTTAAGGGTAATATTCAATATGATGAGATTTCAATTATTAATATTTAAGCAAACAAACAGAATGTGCCTCAATTTATAAGAGAGACTCTAACAGACATGAGCAACTTGATTTCCTCCAGCTCCATAGTAGTTGGAGATTTAACACACCTTTACCAGTGTTGGACAGATCCTCCAATAAGAAGCTAAGCAAAGAAATTTCAGATTTAAACTTAACCATTTAAGTGGTTTTGGATTTAACAGACATCTAGAAAATATTTCATCCTAAAAAAAATGAATACACATTTTCTCATCAGCCCACAGAACAACTCCAAAATTGATCACATCTTAGGTCACAAGTCTAACCTCAGCAAATTTAAAAGAATAGAAATTATTCCTTGTGTCTTCTCAGGCCATCATGGAATAAAAGTTGAACCCAGTAACAACAGGAATCTGCATACTCATACAAAAACATGGAAGCTAAATAACCTTATGCTGAATGATACATGGGTCATACACGACATTAAGAAAGAAATTACCAACGTTTTAGAACAAAATGACAATGAAGACACGAATTCTCAGAACCTCTAGGATACTGCAAAGGCAGTCCTAAGAGGGAAATTTTGTAGCACTGCAAGCCTTCCTCAAGAGAACGGGAAGAGAGGAAGTCAACAACTTAATGGGACATCTCAAGCAACTGGAAAAGGAAGAACATTCCAATCCCAAACACAGCCAAAGAAAAGAAGTAACCAAACTTAGAGCAGAATTAAATGAAATCGAAAACAAAAGAATTATACAATAGGTCAATCAATCAAAAAGTTGGTTTTTTGAAAAGGTCAATAAAATAGAGAAACCTTTAGCTAACATAACCAGGAAAAAAAGAGTAAAATCTCTAAATTCATCAATCAGAAATGGTAAAGATGGTATAACACAGACTCCTGAGAAATTCAAAAAATCCTTAATGAATACTGCAAAAAACTTTATTCGCAGAAATATTAAAATATGAAGCAAATTGACCAATGCTTGGAAGCACACCACCTCCCAAGACTCAGCCAGAATGAAGTGGAAATGTTCAACAAGCCTATATCAAGTTCTGAAATAGCATCAACTATACAAAATCTCCTGAAAAAGAAAAGCTCAGGACCAGATGGCTTCATGTCAGAATTCTACCAAACCTTTAAAGAAGAACTAGTACCTATATTACTAAACCTCTTCCAAAATATAGAAAAAGAAGGAATACCACCCAACACATTCTATGAAGCAAACATCCTTGATCCCTAAACCAGGGAGAGATCCAACAAGAAAAGAAAACTATAGACCAATATCACTAATGAATATTGATGTAAAAATATTTAACAAGATACTAACAAACAGAATCCAACAACACATCAAACAAATTATACACCATGACCAAGTGGGCTTTATCCCAGGGGCTCAAGGCTGGGTCAATATACGTAAATCTATAAATGTTATCCAGCACATACACAAATTACAAAATAA
>CAUYRH010056812.1:0-13968 GCA_963574655.1 Perodicticus potto
TCTCACCTGCTTAGTGTGAAATTAACATCAGCAAGGAAGTTTTCCTTCCCTGCTTCCGCTCAGTTGTTTTCAGAGCATTTTTTTTCTTTCTAAAGCTTCTATGATCTATAAATTACACAAATGACTTATGACCTTCAACAACACAGTCCCTCCTTCTTGTTATTCATCCCCTTAGTGTTATTCACACTAAGCAGGTGAGACTCAGCAGTCTAATCAGTCTGGCTGTCTAAACTCACCACTCCTCTGCCTTTGTCACCTCCTCTTGTTATTCATCCCCTCCGATACTAAGTCAGAGGAGCCATGCCAAAAGATGGCAGGATGTGGAATTATCTTTGCTACTTGCCAACATCCCTTACCACCGTTCTTTCTGGCCCACTCCTCCATCACACAGTCCCTAAGGCTCTGGGTGCTGGTAATTAATCACCATGGCAAAAAAAGTGTTCAGCAGACAGCTCTGGGGTAACGACATACAATACCAGCTGAGAGACATACTTTCTGTATTAGAGTATCCAACTGTCAGCTTCCTATAGCAAAAAACCAGTTCTCATAATTGAACTGAAAAATTATCACACGTAAATTGGTGCACCTGCCGTAAAAGACAGTATTGATGATTCCTCAAAAAGTTAAATGGACGATTATCTTTCCATTCAGCAATTCCACTTCTGAGCGTAATAAAAGAATCGAAAGCAGGAACTTGAACGAAAATTTGTACAACGGTGTTCCTAGCAGCACTGTTCATAATAGCAAAAAGGTGGAAACAACCCAAATGTCCATCAACTGATGAATAAATAAAATGCAGTATATACATACAATGGAATATTACTCAACCATAAAAGAGAACAATATTCTGATATGTGCTACTGCATGAAGGAACCTTGAAAACATCATGCTAAGTGAAATAATCAGACACAAAAGGGCAAATATTGCGTGTTGAGGGGGGCTAACAGTCACACACTAACCCTTTCTCCCCTTCCTCTTACATCTGTCCTCCTACCACAAGACACAAAGGATCTGGCTAGTCACATCCCCAAGAAGTTCATGTCAAAGGACCCTAACTCCAGGCAAGCTGTGGAATTTGCCCACCCCTACAGCCCCATATGACAGTGGTCTCTAACTGCCCCCCAGGAGCAGATGCCATGTCTGCACCACCCATGTGGGTCATCCTCCTGTTTCAGTAAACCTAGCCTGAACATCTCTGCGGCCTTGTCTCTGGGCACCACTGTCTACACCTTCCACGTGGTGCGGGAACCCAGGACTGGTAGCTAACTGGTGGCTGGCTGCCACCTGCCCTAGTCACCCCAGTTTTCTTAGAACCTAGTCCAATTGTGCCCAGACCCAACTCTGCTGACCTGCCTGTCAGTCTCAGAGGATTTCGCCCCAATTGCCATGCAAATGTAAGGTCTCTAAATAGCTTCAAACAAAACCCCCTGTGACTCACTCCCTGCCTCTGTGTCCTCACCGCCCTCTCACTTCTTGTTCATGCCCAATTAGAGGGTTTTGTCCAAGCCCTGTGCTCTCTTCCGGGTTCCAGGACCTCAAATTGTTTCATTTTTTCTTTTTTTGCTTCAAGCCCAGTGCTGGACCCTCTTTTAGGCTTTTCAAGGTCCTGGGACCTTAAGTTCTAAATGGGATGCCTGACCTTTCTTAGTCTTTTTTCGTTTTTCACTCCCAGTTCTTGGGAAACAAGGGACACCCTTTTTTCCACCCAGGTAAGGGAAGGACATCTGAGATATGGGAGCTGGCCCTTTCACCCCTCTCAAAAGAGACACCGCCATGGTGTCTTCAACCTCAATACAAATTAGAAAAACAGGACCTTTCATCAGTATCTTAAAGAACTTAAATAATTTCTACAGCAACAAAAACAGCAGGTGGAGCAAAATGCCCTATCTTCAGGCCTTTGTCTCCCTGTGCTCTTGCCCCTCCCTGGGCAATCATGCTCGATCCACCACATACTGGTTGCTCAAGGCCCTTTATCTTCCCCTGAACCCTCACCTTACCTTCCTTCCTCCATAGAGTCGTGATCCTGCTGACTAGGGCCTCCTACCGCTTCTCTACCCCTAACCCTGCCCCAGAACCCCAAGGCCCTCCCTCTTCTCCCACCCCACCAACCCCTTTACTCTCCCACCGTCGCCTGCTCCCTCCAACATCAGAACCTCTTTTACTGCTGCAAGGAGTGCCCAGTGCTGAAGGAATAATCCGAGTTCATGTCCTGATTTCCCTCGGAGACTCCATCTTTGCACTGCCCAGGCAAGTCATCCTCCCCTTTCAATGAATCTGGCCTAGGCTCTGGGTCCCACCGTTTACACCTTTCGTTGTGATTCCTCTTAAATGAGCTAGTTAACATAGTCAACTTCATAGAGAAAGGGTTTGCCGGGGAGGAGGAAAGAGGAAGTTATTGTTTAATAGGTACAGAGTTTCATTTTGGCATGATGAAAAAATTCTGGAGATGAATAGTTGTATAACAATATGAATGTACTTAAAGCCACTAAATTGCATATACAAAAAGGGTTAAAATTGTAAATTTAGTGTCTATTTTACCACAATTAAAAACAAAACAAAACAGGGGCCAGCACCTGTGGCTCAATGAAGAGGGCGCTGGCCCCATATACAGAGTGTGGCGGGATTGAACCCAGCCCCAGCCAAATTGCAAGAACAACAACAAAAAATCAAAAAACAGTCCAGACACAGTGGCTCACACCTATAATCTGGGAGGCCAAGTAGGAAGGATCAGGAAGTTTGGCTCAGGAGTTTGAAACCAGCCTGAGCAAGAATGAGATCCAGTCTCTACTCAAAATAGAAAAGTTAGTTGAGCATGGTGACACATTCTTGTAGTCCCAGCTACCTGGGAGGTGGAGGCTGGAGGATTGCTTCAGTCCAGGAATTTGAGGTGGCTGTGAGCTAAGCTGAGACCATGGCACTCTGGCCTGGGCAATAGAGTCCAACTCTATCTCAAAAAAAAGCAATCCAGGCTCAGTGGCTCGGGCCTGTAATCCTAGCACTCTGGGAGGCTGAGGCAGGTGGATTGCTTGAGCTCATGAGTTTGAGACCAGCCTGAGCAAGAGCAAGAACCAGTCTCTAAAAAATACCTGGGTGCTCTGGTAGACGCCTAAGTCCCAGCTACTCTGGAGGGCTGAGGCAAGAGGATTGTTTGAACCCAAGAGTAAGAGGTTGCTGTGAGCTATGATGCCATAGTACTCTATCAAAGACATCAAAGTGTGACTCTGTCTTAAAAAAAAAAAAAAGAAGAAAAGAAAAGAAAACCAACCACAGTGGGTATAAATTATGCTTCCTCTAGTCAAATGGTTATATCTCATAAAAGCAGCAAGGAAACAATTTATTATAAAAAAAGATAACAGATGTTCATGTAAAATCAACTTAAAGATCAGTAAATAAATAAGGTATAAAGTTTATACACACACGTGCATACACTTAATACACACACAGGGTAAATAAACACTTTAAACTCATTTTTTCAGTAAAGTTATATAGAAACATGTAGTCTAAATAAATTCATAAAAGACCCAGCACAGATATCTCTTCGTTGTTACAAAAGCTCGGCACGCCCTCCTTCCTGTCACGTGACCACACTGGATGTGAGGAGGTGCACCCTGGACGTTCTTGGCATGTCCTCTCCAAGAATGTGATTTAGTGATGCATTTCTGAAGGTGTTAGCTATTTGGAATCACTGTGTACATCAGTGGGAATGTTATGAAGAACGGAGCATTAGCCTGAGGGAGAGTTATCTGGTGGACGCTTATTAACTTTTCAGAAACCTCCTTAGTCCTCTCAAATAGACTTTGCTCATTAGCAAAAAACAGTAACTGATCTTTGATGAGGGCACCAAGACCACTTGATAAAAGGAAAGGAGCTTATTTTCCTTTTTATTGAGACAGAGTCTCAAGCTATGGGCCTGGGTAGAGTGCCATGGCCTCATAGCTCACAGCAACCTCGAACTCTTGGACTCAAGTGCTTCTCTTGCCTCAATTTTTCTATTTTTAGTAGAGATGGGATCTGGCTTTTGCTCAGGCTGGTCCGGAATTCGTGAGCTCAAGCAATCCACCCGCCTCAGCTTCCCAGGGTGCTAGGATAACAGGCTTGAGCCCCAGCGCCCCTTAACTTTCCTTTATGTTTTCTTCCTTCCCCTTCTCCCCTTCACCCCTTCCCCTCTCCCCCACACCTCCCCCCTCCTCCTCCTCCTCTTCTTATTATAAGATACAACTCTAGAACAGCCAAGTGGAACTTGGGGAGAAGGAGTGAAGAGCGTCCACTCCCTCTCCAGTTACATCACCTTCTCAGCACCCCCACGAGTTCAGCAACCTAGAACTACCTCTTTAATTATGGTTTTCTTTAGTTCTTTGAACATATTTATACTGCCTATTTTGAAGGCTTTGTCTGTTAAAACTAACACCTGGCAGTTTCTGTCTTCTCCCTTTTTCCCTGTTGTACGGGGCGTATCTTTCTGTTTCTTTGCATGTCTCGTAATTTTTTGTTGGAAATTGAATATTTAAAAAATACAGGGTGGCCATAAATAAACTTCATATGCAATTTATGGGCAACCTGTATATTGTAGCTCTGGGTACTGGTTCCATCCATTCCTACCCCTTCTGGTGCATTTTATGTTTATTTACTTCTTTATTTGTTTAGTGGCTGGCAGGATTATTTTAGTGAAGTCTAATCTCTCCCCAGGCCATCCTTACTCCCAAATCCACAGGCAGTGTTAAATCTCCAATGTCGCTTATTAGGGCCTCAGCCTCGGGTGTCTCCTGATGACAGTGGTTGTGTTCTCTCTTTCCCTGACCATCCCGTGGTTAGGCCCCACTAATTGCAGGCTGATTGTTCTATTGTTTTCAACAACGGCCCTAAGAAATGAATTGCTCCAAACACTAAGCTCATCAAATTCCGGGCTGCTTGTAGGGGTCTTTTTCAAAGTCAGAGAGGTGTGGGGTTTTTTTTGTTTTTTTTTTTAAGTTTTTTATTTGTGTTTTGAGGAAATATGCATGTATCTGTAGCAGGTTTTTTTTTTTTTTTTTTTTTTATATACAGAGTATAACTTTATCGCCCTCGGTAGAGTGCCATGGCATCACACAGCTCACAGCAACCTCCAACTCCTGGGCTTAGGCGATTCTCTTGCCTCAGCCTCCTGAGGAACTGGGACTACAGGCGCCCACTACAACGCCTGGCTATTTTTCTGTTTTGCAGTTTGGTCGAGGCCAAGTTTGAACCCGCCATCTTCGGTGTATGGGGCCAGTGCCCTACTTGATGAGCCACAGGCACCACCCCCTTTTTTTTTTTTCTTGAGACAGAGTTTCACTTTGTCACCCTCGGTAGATTACTTTGGTATCATAGCTCACAGCAATCTCAAACTCTGGGGCTTAAGTGATTCTCTTGCCTCCACCTCCCAAGTAGTTGGGACTACAGGCACCCACTACAACTGGCTATTTTTAGAGAAGGGGTCTCCCTCTTGGTCAGGCTGGTCTGAACCTGTGAGCTCGAACAATCCACCCACCTCGGCCTGGGATCACAGGCATGAGTCACCCGGCTGGCCCTCAGAGAGATGTGTTCTGATGCCAGAGGGCGCCTTCCAGCTGGGCCTCTCCTAGGTTTTCTCAGGCAATCTAGCCAGTTCATAGTTTAGCCTGTATCAGTCTCCCAATTGCCTTTTATGACAATATCTCTTGTTTTTGAGAGTACCTTGGTTTAAGCTACTCAGTACATCCTTGCAAAAGAAGTCCGTTCCTCTGGAAAGAAATTAGGAGCTGTTTGTGATGTAAGGTGCTTCTCTTCTCAGGCAAAATCTCCAAGTCATGGTTTTGGAGCTGGCAGTGAGAAAATGCACCTGTTTCTCTGCATGACACCCCCACTGTAGGAGTGCAGCACTCTGGAGGGCGAGGACAGTGCACTCGGGGCTTCTTAGCTTGCTTCTCCCAGCATGGAACCACCAGCTCACAAGCAGGGCAAGCATGAGGAGGCCCCAGTGTTCTCAGCATTGAGCTTCCATCCCATGGTCTGTGGCTGAGACGAAGAAGGGAGTCATCACCTCTCGGCCACACTTGCCTGGAGCTTAGTCTCAGAAACAGGTATGGGCTCAGTGCTCGGTGGTTAGGGTCACATACACCGAGGCTGGCAGGTTCGAACCTGACCTGGGCCTGCTAAACAACAATGACAACTACAACAACAACAAAAAAATAATAGCCGGGCATTGTGACAGGCACCTGGGGCCTGAGGCTGGGGTAAGAGAATCACCTAAGCCCAAGAGTTTGAGGTTGCTGTGAGCTGTGATGCCATGCACTCTACTGAGGGCAAAAGAGTGAGAGTTGGCCTCAAAAATAAATAAATAAATAAATAAATAAATAAATAAATAAATAAATAAATAAATAAATAAATAAATAAAAAAAGAAACAGGTATGGGAGGCAGGAAGAGAAATGCTGACATTATACACTTCCTGGAAAGAGCGCCCTCTGGCTGGTGGGGAGAGGAAAAACCCTATATTCTTGGCTGCACCAGACTGGAGAGCAGTTTCCACTGTGCTGAGCTGGGAGGTGAGAGGGAAGGAGGGGGTCCTTTCTCATCGAGCTCAGGACTTTTCTGAGCTTTAATAGATTTTTTCAAATAAATGTTTCTTCACTTGCTTATGCCCCTGAGGCCATGTCCAAAGAGCTTCAGTGGTGTCCTTTTATAATTATCAGTAGTTTTTCTGGGGAGTAGTCTGTGCAGCTCCTGATATTATCATGCTAGAAGTGGAATTCTAGGCTTTTGCTTTTAAAGGTAGTTCCAGGGAATCCTGTGCTCCTTTGGATTCATGGTCTCTGGAGAACACACAGTACAATCTGCAGAATTAAAAGCAATATGAGTATAATTCTGCCTCTTCACCTAACAGGCGTGGGAACCTAAGGGAAGGCGGGTGAGAAAAGAAAAAAAGAGAAATACAACTTATATAAGTTATGGCATTCTGTCTCCCAGTTCAGCCCAAGACTTGAGAAGTACCTGGGAATGCCTCACAGAGGAGTTATTTTACACATCTAATTTAAGAAACTAAAAGGTAGTAGTCATGAATTTCTGAAAGGTATTTAGGATAAGTAGGTTTTTACTTCCTGTAATGCCCTAATATTATCTTACATCTAAAATAGATCTAAGCCAATTAACCCACTTCTCCTTAAGAGAAAGCATTAATAGGACTCTGCTCCACTTAAGAATCTTCCCATTATTTATCTTCTATTGAAAACAAACCTAAATTTGCTTGGTTATGGGAAAATATCCAACAAAATCTTTAAGTTAAAGTTTGATCTTTTTCTTTTTTTTTTTTTTTTGAGACAGAGTCTCAAGCTGTCATCCTGGGTAGAGTGCCGTGGCATCACAGCTCACAGTAACCTCCAACTCCTGGGCTCAAGCGCATCTCCTGCCTCTGCCTCCCAAGTAGCTGGGACTACAGGCGCCCACCACAACGCCCGGCCATTTTTAGGTTGCAGCGTCATTGTTGTTTGGCGGGCCTGGGCTGGATTCGAACCCGCCAGCTCAGGTGTACGTGGCTGGCGCCTTAGCCCGTTGAGCCACAGGCGCCAAGCCTGATCTTTTTCTTTATTCCTTTGTTTTTTGAGACAGAGCCTCAAACCGTCCCCCTGGGTAGAGTGCTGTGCCATCACAGCTCACAGCAACCTCCAACTCCTGGGCCCAAGTAATTCTCTTTCCTCAGCCTCCCAAGTAGCTGGGACTATAGGCGTCCACCACAACGCCCAGCTAGTTTTTGGTTGTAGTTGTCATTGTTGTTTGGCCGGCCTGGGCTGGATTGGAACCCGCTAGTTCTTGGTGTATGTGGCTAGCGCCTTAGCCACTTGAGCCACAGGCGCCGAGCCCTTTTTTCCTTTTCTTTTTTGATAGAGTCTCACTCTCGGCATCACAGCTCGCAGCAACCTCCAATTCCTGGGCTCAAGCGAGTCTCCTGCCTCCGCCTCCCAAGTAGCTGGGACTACAGGCGCCCGCCACAACGCCCGGCCATTTTTTGGTTGCAACCGTCATTGTTGTTTGGCGGGTCAGGGCTGGATTCAAACCCGCCAGCTCAGGTGTACGTGGCTAGCGCCTTAGCCCGTTGAGCCACAGGCGCCAAGTCAAGTTTGAACTTTTTTAATGTTTATACCACTCAACTACAATTTAAAATCCAAGAAAATAACATCACACAATTTCATAGTAACGTTTTTATACATTTCTAAGATTTAGTAGCAATAATCTTGAACAGAAGAGTTGAACTGGACAATGTACAGTGCTTGATTCTGCCTCATAAACAACATCTGTATATATTGTTCACATGTAATGTTGCTGTAAAAGTTACCAGAATCAAAATGGAGTCACTAACATACAAACAAACAAAAAAAATTCTGCGACAGAGTCAGGGACAGCTTTAAAAAGAGGTTTCTCACCTTTGTCTACCTGATACACATGTAACAAAAACAAAGGGCTCAGCAGAAGTCAAAATCTCACACAAAGGCCATTGCAAACTTATACCAAAAAAAAAAAAAAAATACTTCAGGCCAGGTGCTATGGCTTATGCAACTGTACCTCCAACAATTTGGGAGGCCAAAGCAGGAGAATTGCTTGAGGCCAGGAGTTTGAGATAAACCCAGACAACATAGGAAGACCCCATTCCTAAAAACCAAATTTTTTAATTAGCCAAGTGTGGTAGTGTGCTCCTATAGTCCTAGCTATATGGGAGGCTGAGGCAGGAGGATTGCCCAGGAGTTTGAGGCTGCAGTGAGCTATGTTGCAGATCCTGTACTCCAACAACAGAGCAAGACCTCGTCTCTAAAAATAAAAAATACATAAAAACAAAAACATCTGTAAGGAAATTTACCCAGCAACTGCCTATTCAGCCTTAGACTTGGTGTCACTCTTGTTACTGATCTTTGTAGTGAAGAATAATTATTTCAAAATAATTATATAATCTTCACTTTTTTACCTTTAATTTTTTTTCTTTCCTTACCTCCCCCCCAGTACACACATGGTTTACAATGGCATATTACAGTGGCATTCCCACTGCAATGCCCCATATTCAGATAAACATGATTTCTTTTAAAAGCGCCTCTTTTTGTTATTTGGGTTGACAGTGCTAAGCTGTTCACTCTCGTGTGAGGTCTGACTCAGAAATAGTCTTATTACTCTGTGATACCCATTGTTCTTTCCTTCTACTTAATTTGCACTAAGTTTTTACAAGCACCTCCATTCCATTTTACTTGGAATCACAGGGAGTGATTCTCTATCAGATTGTTCCTTATTTAATTTCACCCTACTAAATATAAATTATTCAGAGCCCCCTCTTCCACTATTTGTTAGTCTGAGATTGTAAATTTCCTCATAAGAAAAAATATTATTATGTTGTGTCTTTGCCCAGATGGGTTAGTCCTGGTGGTTGTGAAAAATACCAATGGACATAGTTTTCATATACTAAGAATACTGGTGGCTTGTCGGCACCTGTAGCACAGTGGTTACAGTGCCAGCCACGTACACAGAAGGTGTTGGTTTTGAACCCAGCCTGGGCCAGCCAAAAAAAAAAGTTAAATAACTGCAACAAAAAAAATAACTTGGCATTGTGGTGGGCGCCTGTAGTCCCAGCTACCTTAGGAGGCTGAGGCAAGAAAATCGCTTAAGCCCGAGAGTTGGAGGTTGCTGTGAGCTGTGATACCACGGCACTTTACCCAGGGTGACAAAGTGAAAGACAAAGTGAAATTCTTTTTTCTTTTTCAAAAAATAGAATACTGGTGCTCATGTTTGACAATTACTAATTAGCTTCTTGGAAGGCTTAGGGGCCACCAAGAGCAGGTACATAGGTATACTCCATGCCAGGGAGTGTGGTAGACAAGGTGAGCAGAGGCTGAAGTCCAGCCAGCACCCTCTCACTGAGCTGCAAGAATCTCATCACATTCACCTGGGCCCTGGCAAAGTAATCAGTGGAATGTCTTCTTTGGCTTTGACATGACATATCGATAGAAGCCTGGCTATTAGAAAACATCTTTTTCTTCTTTTAGTAATGTGGGAACAAGCCAGATGCAGTGGCTCACGCCTGTAATCCTAGTACTCTGGGAGGGAGAGGAGAGTGGATTGCTTAAGCTCAGGTGTTTGAGACCAGCCTGAGAAAGAGCAAGACCCTGCCTCTAAAAACAGCTGGGCGTTATGGCAGGCATCTGTAATCCCAGCTACTTGGAAGGCTGAGGCAAGATAATCACTTGAGCCCAGGTATTTGAGGTTGCTGTGGGCTATGATGCCATGACATTCTACCAAGGGTGGCAAAGTGAGACTCTGTCTTGGAAAAAAACAAAAGAAAAATGTGGGAGCACGCGTGTGATAGAACACTGAATAAGTCAGGGTTTACCCAATTTTGTGGATACCAAGAACACATATGAGCAGAAAACGATACCAGAACCCAGTGCATGAAAATGTTTCCAGTATCATTTCTGCATGGTGGAGTTATGAATGATTCTGGTTTTTTTTTTTAGACAAGAGTCTCACTATGTCGTCCTGGGTAGAGTGCCATGGCATCACAGCTCACAGCAACCTCCAACTCATGGGCTTAAGTGATTCTCTTGCTTCAGCCTCCCAAGTAGCTTTTGGGACCACAGGCACCCGCCACAATGCCCGGCTATTTTTTAGTTGAAGTTGTCATTGTGGTTTGGCAGGCCCGGGCTGGATGTGAACTTGCCAGCTCCGGTGTATGTGGCTGGCACCCTAGCTGCTGAGCTACAGGTGCCAAGCCATGAATAATTCTTATTTACTTACATCTTTGTACCTTTACAAATCATCTATGGAAAATGTGTATTTTATCATCAGAAAAGAAGCAACACTTTTTTTTTCTTGCACACATTCCTCCTCGTGTGTGGAACACACTCCTCCCGCTGTTCTACCAGTGGGAGTTCTGAATTCAACACAAATGCCAACTCCTCTGTGGGACCTAGTTCCTGGTTTGTTTGTTTTTTGCAGTTTTTGGCTAGGGCTTCGTTGGAACCCGCCACCTCTGGCATACAGGACCAGCACCCTACTTCTCAGAGCCGCAGGCGCTGCCCCTCTATTTCCTGTTTTATTTTCTCCTTTCCCTGACTTTTTCACCCTGATGTTTCCAGTTGGTTCTCTGCCTAACACTTCTGCTCCAGGGCCAGAAGAGGGCTCTGTTGCATCACTTAAGGGGGAGGGGGGGGGAGTCCTTCCTGATACATTATTTTTGGGTTTTGCTCTTTTTCAATAGGAGAGAACTTTTTCTTTAGAGATATTATGTTATTATATCTCTGCTAGAGATATTAGGCTATTATATCTTTGATTGAGACATTATGATATTATAGAAGTTAGAGATAAAAATGTAGCAGTGCCTCTGCAACAAGTGTTCAAATACAGTATTTCATCAATGAGGGAGCATTGGACTATACACTTTGGACTAACCTCCTTAGCCCCTCTCATTTTATTGCGCTACAGAGGAATTCTTTCTGACATGTCAAACTTTGAAAGGAGAAGAAGAGAATAGCAAGGAGAAGACATGTCAACAAGAAAACATAACTTTTCCGGGGATAAATTAAAAACCATCAATCAGTACAGTGCTTCAGAAAGCTTTGGCGTCAGCGTGCCCACCAGGCTTGGCACGGCTATCGTCTCTTTCATTCTCACGGAGAGCTCCTCTTCTTGCACCAAGTTTCTTACAATCACCTCATAGTTTGTCCCCTACCTCCTCCCTCACCTTTCCCATAAATAACTTGGGACAGTTCAGTCAATCCTGCATACTGCTACTACAGAGATCTGGTCCCCTGAGTTCCCTTCTAATCAAAAGCCATTCATGGAAGGTTGTGGAGGTGGATGGTGGGGTGGCCGTACCACGGTGTGAATGTACTTAATGGCACTAACCTGTGCATTGTTACCCCACTCACTTTTCAAGGCTAGAGCTGGATACTCTGAACTTCCCCTTGTGACTACTGTTTTGGACAATACAGTTAAGAGAACATTTCCAGGTCAGTCTCATTGGCTCATACCTATAATCCTAGTACTCTGGGCGACTGAGGCAGGAGGATCCCTTAAACTCAGGAGTCCAAGACCAGCTTGAGCAACAGCAAGGACTCCATCTCTACTAAAAATAGAAAAATTGGCTCGGCACCCGTAGCACAGTGGTTACGGCGCCAGCCACATACATCAAGGCTGGTGTGTTCGAACCCGGCCAGGGCCAAGTGCAACAAAAAATAGCCAGGCGTTGTGGTGGGCACCTGTAGTCCCAGATACTGGGAGGCTGAGGCAATAGAATCGCTTATGCCCAGGGGTTTGAGGTTGCTGTGAGCTATGATGCTATGGCACTCTACCGAGGGCAACATAGTGAGACTGTCTCTAAATAAATAAATAAGTAAATGTAAAAATAAAATAAAAATAGAACAATTAGCCAGACGTTGTGGCAGGCGCCTGTAGTCCCAGCTACTTGGGAGGCTGAGGCAAGAGGATTGCTTGAGCCCCAGAGTTTGAGGTTGCTTGAGCCCCAGAGTGAGCTATGACACCACAGCACTCTAGCCTAGGGCAACAGAGTGAGACTGTCTCCAAAAAACAAATGCGTTAAAATGATGAGCTTTATGTTATGAGTATTTTACTTCCAAAAGAAAGCAACACCATTAATGATCCACACACCTACAGTGAGTGTTCTAGGAGGACCGTCCCCATCCAACCCCAGGCGATCTTCATGAGTAGAGCATCTGGTATCCTGGACAGAAAGAGGATGGGCAGGTGGCTGTCTCACTGGCCCTCACTGTCCGAGGCTCCGACCACCTCCCCGACGCCTGCACTCACACTCCTTCAACGATGCAACGACTTCCCTCTACGTCCACAAACACAGCCTGGCCCATGTGCCCTGGCTGGTTGCGGTGGCTCACGCCTGTAATCCGAGCTCTCTGAGAGGCCGAGGCAGGTAGATTGCCTGAGCACAGGAGTTCGAGACCAGCCTGAGCAAGAGCAACCCTGTCTCTAAAAAATAGCCAGGTGTTGTGCAGGGCGCCTGTAATCCCAGCTACTCAGGGGGCTGAGGCAGGAACATTGCTTGAGCCCAAGAGTTTGAGGTTGCTGTGAGCTATGAGGTCACGGCACTCCACCAAGGGCAGCAAAGTGAAACTCTGTCTCAAAAAAAAAAAAAAAAATCCACAAACATAGCCTGTGCACATCCTGGATTTGGCGCTCTTGTTTTTCAAGCAAGCTGAGCTAAGCTATTCAAAGACCAGTTCAGCTGCATTTTTTCCATGAAGTTTTTCCCTCTTACGTCTGTTGTGCTGGAAATAATCTCCTCCTTTGCTGGGCTTCAGTGGTGCTTTCTATCACTACTCTGCCTGTAAGAATCCTCTTAAGGAATGAGCCCATTCCTTATCCTTCTGGTATTTCCCCTCACTTCCGCCACAGTGCTTTGCACAGAGCAGATCAGCCCTGAATGCGTGTCGATGGCTGAAGTGAATGAGGAGCCAGAGTTTACGCTGGGATCCTTGCCAGGCTCTGCAGCCCTGCTCTGAAGGCCCCGCCCCCAACCTGCCCACGCAGGTATTTAATGGACTTTAAGGGCTTTGGTATAACATCTTATTTTGCTGGCTTTTAGAAATGTTAGTTTTCTTCTTTATTTCATTAACCACTAAATTCCAAATAATGAAATTATAAGACCAAAATATAACAGGTTCATAATCAATTTTCCTTAGATTCCTGTAACAACCTGTAGCAAAGGAATATTCTACTTCTGCTTATTCATTGGGCGGACTAGCAACATTTTGTTATTGGATGGTTTAAGGATATAATTTATTTATTTATCTATTTATTTATTTATTTATTTGGAGACAGAGTCTCAAGCTGTCGTCCTGGGTAGAGTGCCGAGTGCCATGGCGTCACAGCTCACAGCAACCTCCAAACTTCTGGGCTCATGCAATTCTCTTGCCTCAGTCTTCCAAGTAGCTGGGTCTACTGGCTATTTTTGGTTATAGTTGTCATTG